>JBBPTO010001810.1:0-13476 GCA_038094155.1 Pulveroboletus cf. aberrans
ATACGTACCTACCGGGGTGAGTCGGGTCCTACCTGTGATGCATGATGGCACTGAATGACTCGCCCTGTGGGAGTATATGGCAATGCAGGCTGGGTCGGGCCTCGGACGTAGAAAGGGACGCAACCACCGCCGTATTTCGGACTGCTCAAACGTGGTCGTAACACACGACTTACAGTCCTTGTACAACTAGTAGTTGCGTTTCAGGTGTGGATAGATTGCTGCAGATTGTCCCCCTACATCATGATGTTTCGTTGTGCACTGCGTGAGACGTTGAACCGCGTGGACTTCGTTCATCGTAACCCGAGCCTATCGTATCAATCTGTCAAAGGAGCTGTTCAAACGACAGATCAGTGTCTCCAGTCCGCAACGCTGGAACGTTAGATATGTCGACCGCGATCGATCGACCGTTGGTATCCGCCAAGTGATTTTCAGGGACTGAGGACAGCCAATCAGCGCTCGTTGATCACTCACGAGTCAGAATCCACGGAGGGGAACCTTCTCTGATCATACGGTCGCACAGGGACTACTTGGGTATACCACTAGAAATTGAGTCAAGCGGGAAAGTGTGGTGATTGTAGGCTGTCCATGCATAGTGATGTGACATCGGAACATTAATTACTAGCAATGGCTGACACTGGGCAAATGAGGACGACAATCCCAAAGGTAGTTCAGGTGGAGAACGACTTGAAGATAAGATTCGAACGGGATGAACAAATGCAAAAACAAGCATCGGTGCCGCATGGTGGAGCGATCATCACAATCTCCCGGAGTTGATAGTTTTGTTGTAGGTATGGCAAAGGTTTCTCCATTGTTCTAAAGTCATAGATGAGAGGGGTGCTTACGGGGTATACGATAGAAGCAAGCTTACTGTTCACGGGGTTGTTCTGCGCCGTTCCATTCGGGTTTTCGGCCAACACGACTGCCATACCCCTACGTGAACAAGGCGATTGAGCAACTATCCACGAGCACTAAACGAGTGTACTCACTTTGCCAAATGGAAATCGATGTGACTGATGAAACCAAGAGTTAGAGATCGATCACCAAAACAAGTCAGCACCATACCAATGAAGGAACCAAGGACCTGCGTTGTCGGTGACAAACCGGATCGTGACATTGTCATGGCCTACTTGATTTCCGATGCTGACCGTATCGCGCTGTACGGGATTGACATAATTGTATTGTGGTGTCCCAGCACTTCTCACAACATAGAAGGTGTGCTGGATAGACTGAGCTCGTGAAGCCTTTGCGCTAATGACGACAACTTACCCCGTGTAGGTGGAATGGATGCTAAGCATGACTATGAGCATAGACCATGGTGGATAGAAAAGTACATACCGGACCTGGAAGAAACTGTGCGGGGAAAGATATCTCGATCGTCTTATGCGGCGGTACAGTGTATACAGAGCCTTGGTTGGCCAGTTCCGCAATACCCCCCGCTCCACTCAGAATTTGAAGCAGGGTTGGCATATCGGGTGGAACATACTGAACACCGTTGATCCAGTGGTCTCCAGTGACATTGTTGAACGTTGTGACGAGGTTGAGGGAAACATCAGCTCCTCCAGGGTATGGGGCACCTGGTACTTCCTGATTCTCTCGCGGATGGAGGTTAGTTTCATCGAGCGGGTTGATGAGTGGCCAGGTTCTGTTCTGTGGTTCCACATGTGGCGCACCCTGATACCTGAGAATGGCTGAATTCAAGCCATTAGTGAAATTAGACGAAAAGTTCTCTGGAAGTGCGCGAATCCAATAGTTGTCCACAGGCTGCTTTGCCTCCAGAACAACAGAGTACCGCTGTCCGGCATGAATCGTTATCGAGTCGACGGAGAGAGGTATGACGGCTTGCCCATCGGCTTCGATAACAGTGAAGTTATGGTTGTCGATGGAAAAAGTGATCCATGCCTTGCACGACATGTTGATTAACCTGATGCGATACCTCTGCCCCTGCTGCACATGCGTGACGGACAATGCCGTGTTCGGGCCACCTGGATACCGACCTTTCCCATTGACAAGGATTCCCGCTGGATTGGAAAAGTCTGCATCAGATGCATTGATGTGGAACCTAGAATGTGTCAGATAAATATCGGAGAATCAGCAATGCATACACTTGCCAATCAAACAACGTGATTATTGTCGAGTCTGGAACAACATCAGACAATATCAGATATGGGGAACATTAGAACGTACTGTTGTCGACGTCATACATGCCACGGTATGGATCCTTACGGTCATAAATAACAAGCGGGCCACGAAGACCCTCGCAGTACTGAAGGTCATAGTGAGAGTGATACCAGAATGTGCCAGACTGCTTCTGAATATTAAACTTGTATAGGAATTCATGCCCAGGAACAATGGGACACTGAGTAACGAATGACGAGCCGTCAAAAGCATTCGTATGGTGTTGCATCATGCCGTGCCAGTGCTGTACCAGCGTTTAGCATCAATGTGGCTCGTCCGCGCGGGACCTTACTACAGAGGTCATAACACCCATTGCCTCGTCCAAAAGTTGGTTTCGGACATTGATTTCAAACCGGTCACCCTTTCGTACAAAGAAGCTGAATTGTAGACACACGATTAGGGAAGGTCAGGCTGCACCTTGTTAGCTGTAATGAGGGGCCCTGGGGTCTGACCGTTGACGACAATGGCGCTGAACATGACCATGAAGTAAACGAACCAGGCAACTTGCATGCGACTCACCGCCTGTTGAAACCGTCTGGAGCCACATCTGCATTGCTGATAACAAGCTCCATCTGGTGCGTCTCTGCACCCACATAAGTACAAAGGGTCGAGAGAAACCAAAGATTCAACAGCGGACACATTGCTAGCTGGCATGTAGTGTTCACCTGGGTTTCCTGGGGGTGTCGAAATATCCACGACACTTTAAATACGAGGTTGCTCTAGTGACAGAATTAAGAAACATGGTGTGAGAAACGCCGAGACGTACTCTGAATCAAGCCTACCAACTTGGCGGCATCAAGGCCGGAAACCGAATGGTTGCCCACGGTGCTTCGTATCTGCAGTCGTCCCGATGACAGCCGCGTGAGGCACCGTTCCGATCTGTTGATCGGCAAGATGCCCTATGCCCGTCGGGTACAGCAGTGTTCCTGTTCTGAATCTAACAGCGCCAGTCAACTTTTGACGTGCTTGATACAAGGTTGCCAGTGACAGGCAAACTTCGGGCAGGTTTGAAACTCGCCGACATAGAGCCAAAGATAATACCGCAGAAGACGGATGTCATCGCGTTGTGACAAGGTTTTTTGAAATCAAGCGAGGCCCCCTGAGCTTGTTCCGAGCCGCATCAGCCAGTGTCCCTCAGAATAAGGCACGCGGAAATCCACGGAGAACTGACAGTTGGCGCCCGGAATCTCCAAATACTTTTTGGTCATAGTTAACACTCCCGCCCCGCCGGTCCGCATATTGTCGCGTGGCTGTCGCGGTGCAACCCAGGGCTTTGGCAACGCGTATCAGCCTCAACAGATGCGGCGGCCGTCACTAGGTGGTGCCAGTGGATCTGCACGTATTCATAACAGCGGAGACTTCTCGCTCTGCCGTTCTCTCTTTACAACGGAGAACTAACATCACCATCTCCGACTCGTCCTCTTTCACTCCTAATTCAAAGAGGGTCCACTCTGAACTCGGGAGTTATGACGAGAAAGGCAATAAATCGAAGAGACGTAAGACTGGGGAAGACGCAGTGGAGAAACCTGTCACTCGTTTTGTTTTCCGCCTGGTGGAGGTGGACGGTTACCCATGCCCAGATATCATCTTCACGTCTAGCTCAATCCGCGGGAGGGACGCGACGGTATCCTGTGGGCTGCCAGGAGCGCCGAAAATATCGTGGAAAGATGTGACGCATGTTGTGGAACTCGAATCTACGAGTCAGAACACCTATAACTCCGGAACTTATTTGCCTACAATATTTAGGCGGGTATAGGCTACCCAGTTCGTCTCGCCATAGGCTACCAGGTTCAGTTGTCGCGGGCCACACCGGTTGTGGCGTGATCGCAACTTGTTATGAGACCAAACAGAAACAAGCCAAGCTCGGCCCCCGCGGCGAGCAAAACTGTACAGTATTAGGAGAGCAAGAGAATACAACCATACATACATAGAGAACGATAGGATAAGAACGAAACCTATCCTCGTTCACCCATCTCGCGTGACTTCCGACAGAAAGTAATGGAGAAACTGAAAAGCATACGCCGTCCTTATAAAAATGTGATGATCCGCTCCGTTCAGGTATGTTGTCCTACCACTAGCGCATGATTCAGGTAGCGATCCACTAACACATTCCAGCACGTCCCCAGCAAAATGACCGCTGGAGGACGGCAGACCGATCACGACACTCGTTTGGGTCAGGGGCTTTACAAATGATTAGATGAAAGAACTGGGAATGGAGAACCGCGTGCTGACCATCGAGGTCTCCTAGTTGAAGCGCCCGATCAAGTACTTCTAGGGGGTGCATGATCTTGTACGGGGACTACGCGGAGCCCTCAAGTTAGTAGGCATCATCTGCCCGTACCTCGTCGTCTCGACTGAGATCTTACTATGTGATGGCATATAAGGACATGAATACCTCACCCGGAACGGTGCCCTACACCGCAATATCAGCGAGAATGACATTGTTCTCAGGCTTCGTCCTGGATATGAGCGAGGATACTTCATTGATTTCGACATGGCTATCATCCTGCAAGAGGTAGAAATGCCTACCCCAGCTACGCCAGTCTCAGCCCGAGAAATCTATTTCTGGAATTCGCTACGCACACTCCTTCTCCATCTCGACTTGGACAAAGAAAGCCAATAAAGCTTTACGAACTGTACGTACTGAACTATGTCCTGCAGTCGTCGATTAACAATAACCAAGGAACCTTTCCGTACATTTCTTACAACGTCCTTCAGAGCAGAAAGCACACCCATTTTGACAATGTGGAATCATTATAATGCGTTCTTCTGCTCTTCTTTCATCCCCCTCGACGAGCGGAAGATCGATAAAGACAGATTTGTTCAACCCATAAGTGGTTGTCGTCTGTCGCATACGAAAGGCTGGCTCCAAGAATATGCCAGTTGGTCGCATGGCAAAACATGGCAAACAGGTGAGCTGAAATTTGCAGTGATAAACCCCACGGCGCAGGCCAGTTGGTTGAAAGAGCCACATTCCAGAGTTGTCTACGGATCAACTGGTCAAACGAGCCACACACCCCGATCGCCTTTCTGATTATGACTGCTTTCATACCATTCCACGTCGGCACACTACACACAATTAGGAGTAGACAACGAACGGAAGTCTCACACGGTTGGAGAAGTACGAGTTTGGAAGACAAATATTCGAACCGCCCCTTTAGGTAAGGTATGCAAACAGTTTTCGTCCACAAGGGACCACTTTGCTCACAGATTTTGCCTCGTGAGCCAGAGCTGTCTTGAAGGACGATGGATGCCAAGAAGATGGGATTCAAAATTCACTGTCTGAGTTTGCGGCACCACCAGTGAGCGGTTCTGGCACTGGCGCCTTGTCTTCCGAGGACGTGTGTAGATTATTATCCGAGTCGTCTGCAATCATACGAAAGTATACCAATAGTGCACTTCAAAGGTGTCCGTCGCAGCAAGATATGTACGTGCATGCTAGGCAAGCTTGCTACCAGTCCACCATATCTCTGACACCTCAGAAGAACAACCAACCGATCACGGACCATGCAACGACCGCAGGTAACGCCACGCTCACAGAATCACTCGCAAACCGCCATGCGAGACCCCGCTCTCGTCCTGTCCGACCAATCGACAGCCCTGGTGTGCCGTTCAACCAGTCCCACCATGACTTCCAGTCAGGTACCCCGATGACCATTCGCCGCCGCCGTCCCCGCAACGTAAATGACCATGTAAACGACCACCGTGAGCGCGCATGCTGGGACAGAGGCGGTGGCAGAAAATATGGTGCGGTGGCTGCGCGCCTGTGACGGTGTGCGGGCGGATGTAGTGTCGCAGCGTCTCGCTCCCGTGCGACGTCGTCGTCATGCTCGCCTTGCCATCCACCGTTGTGGAGTGAATCTCGTCGAAGGGTGTAATGAGATGGGCCGACGTACTCCTCCTCCACGTTATGTTGGTCCCCAGACGGAAAAAGCGTGATCGGACTGAGCAACGGGGAGCCTTGGGGTGTAGAGGAGGGAGAAAAGGGGACAGATTTCGTGCGCGCAGAGAGGGGAAGTGGTGCCGTAGGACTCGTTTGAATTCCTGACTTGAGCGGGGTACGGGTGGCCCATATAGCCGATTCAGGCTCTGGGGAAGGCGAGGGCCGTCCATAAATGGGCGAAATATTAAAAAGGTGTGTCCTGTAACGTGGAGTGGTGATGTTCACGTATAGCAACACGATCACAGTCAGTGCCAGGCAAGGGACATATATCCAATGAAAGACGCGAAGCGTGTCGGGAAGAAGACATGGTGTATCCGCAATGGTCAACCCAGCATGCGGTGAAGATGGAGGAACTAGGGAAAGGAGTTGAAACCCTGGCCGGCGTATGTGTCGACTCGGAGAGAACGATTTGACAGTAACTTCCCGAACCGTATCGACTGAGTCAGGGAGCTCATGCGTGATTTCACAATAGTCGCGATTATCGCCACTGGGCACGTCAACGACGGGATCGGCGCTGGACAGGAGTCGACTAACCTGAACACCATAACTGGTCGCAAGGTCTCCAACAAGAATTCAGTCGTTTGTTTGCCAAGCATCGTCTGATACCCATGTCCCGCCCCAGTTTGTATCGTGGCCTTCTCGCGCAGCGGTCCACAGGATTTGCTCGAGGGCCGAGAGAGTGGTATATGAGTGAGTAATATTTTGGGTTCCACTGCACGGTTGCCTTCTTGATTAGAAATCGACTTTACGAACTCGATCGGTCCTCCCGGTAGTGGGGTCCAATGATCGTAGGTTTTACCATGCGCGTGGCGGCGATAGTCTTCGTCCACAAGTCCTGGTGCATTCAGTAAGACGAACTGATGGCCTGCAACAGAAGCCACCCGGTTCAGAGGTCCTAGGTATTTCTCAAAGAATCGACGGGCATCCTTGGAAAGGGACGAGGAATCGCCCAACCTGTGAACATGTATATAACTCTGGAGGTGCAGAAGAGCTTAATGACAAACCCTATGTCATTATTCCCAGGGATAAGGTAGTGCTCCACCGAGGCACCGCGAGGAAAAGTCGTTTGAAAGGTGCGGTAGTATTTCTCGTATCTATTATGTTATGTTAACAATGTCATCCATCTGTCGACACACGGGTCGACATTGGATGATATACGCACTCTGCCTCACTCGTGATATAACGAGCCGATGCAAACGTGTCACCAAGAAACATGACCACGTCGGGATGGAGGCGTGATGCGACCCTCCAGCTCCTACGCAAGTACGATAGATTAGCATCATACCGGAACCACGAACCCGGCTTGGACGGATTGCGCAGCTGAGCATCTGTAACCAACAGTACGTGGGTGGGTGTCGTCCTGGATGGCGAACGGGCCTTGGATAGAACACGTCTGTAAGATGCCACTTTGATGAACTGAACCTCTTCCTACTTACCGATGATCGGAAATCTTTGTCCGGCCATCTACAATCTGACAGGCTATAGAAGAATATCCCGAACTCGCACCAAATGACGACAATGACCCAGAAGAAGCGAAGCGCAAGGAGGATGGTGGACTTGGAGAGCAGACGCGACCTGAGAAGGCGTCTTTCATACAGCGAGCTCATTCTGCATTACTCGAGAGCGTGTAGCAACGAACGTCGTAAAAGAGCGGAAAATGAAGTCGATACAGACCGGGTGAGCTCGCTGCCGTCATGACCTCGGTGACTATTCTTCCAAATCGGTAAGTCGATGGACCTGACTTCAAGTTCCCCAACAAGACATGAGTACAAGAGTACGATAATACATGAAAACTCGACTACTCCCAGTCACTATCCTCATCTTCCCCGTCTTCTTGCTCTGCTTTCCTCCCCTCTTCCTCCTCTTCCTCCCCTTCCTCTTCTTCATCTGCTTCAGCTGCTCCTGTGCTACTGACATTTCCAGAAACAACATCATAACTGCTCTCGCTGCTTTCCCTGGGGCTCTGCACTTGCGAGGATGGTAATGACAAAACATCGGAGACAGATGTCACCCTTGGAGGGGCAAGTGTGTGCTCTGACGACGCTGCTGGGTTGGCAGAAGTTGAAGTCTCTTTCGTGTCGCCAGCAGAGACAGATTCGTCCTCGTCGTCCTCCCAACTAAAGTCGTCTTCATTCTCCGCAGTCGCTTTTCCGGAATTGAGCTGTGCCTGTCATCGTAAAGTGGCAGAGCACCTACCTTTAAGCAATGCTTTTCGTCTGCTTTCTTCCGCATCGATCTGGTGCACCCGGAAGAAGTACCTGACCCAGAAGATTTCTTCGGGCATGAATGATGGTACTAGAGATAGGGATAAGGTAGTCGGTACGCTACGAATGCATGGAAACATACCAAGTGTGTCGAAGGTTGCCTGCAGCGTCGCTCCGTCCGAGGGATCGGACAGCGCCTCGGCAATGCGCTCGCCCCACTCTCTCGTGCCAAACCCTTCCCCGCTCGCTGCGCTAGCATCTGCCCAAGCCAGATAAGTATCTTTGGAGGTATCTACAGCAGGGTCGAGCTTGATAATCTCGGGGTTGCTTCTGAGTTGCTTCAACAACGACTCGGCGCGCGTCGCAACAGCACGACGTGCATCCTCTGATGGGCGCCTAGAAGACGGCCGATTGTCGACCTCCTTCCCCTTGCCCTTGAACGCCGGGCTGGCGCTCGGCTTGTCCGCCTGGGCGGCTAAGCCCGGCAACATCCAGATGTCAGCACCATCCCAGGCGACCGGGACGTCCGAGGATCCATCGGGAGGGATGACCTTGACGGCGTCTCGGAGAACGTCTCCGGCCTCCTTCACCGCCTCCCGGAGTAACGCCTCGCTCTTGTGCACATACTCCTCCGCCTGCGCTCGCGTAATGCCTTGCACCCGCCGGAGTTCAGAAGAAAGCGTGTTCCCTAACTGCGTGAGGTCAATGTGTTGGGTGTTCCTGAGACCTTCAGGAAGTTGAGCCTGGACCGCCGAGACGATGTTGGGTGGGATCGACGACTGGAGACGGGCAAAGAAGGAATGTGCCGTCGTCGAGTCGGATGACGACCTAGGGCTGTTTGGTTCACCGGCGGGTTCGGTGCTGGCAGACCGCGTCGTGGTTGCAACGGGCGTGTCCGCTGATTCCTCAGCATCACTCTGTTCCTCGCCATCCTCGACTATAGCGGTCCTCGGTTGCGCCTCCACAGTAGTTAGTTGCTCGATCTTCTGTTGGGCTTGCGAGACAACTTGACCGAAATCCCGTCGCGCGGTGGCGAGCGCTGCCTCGCTCTAATGACTCGCAGTCGTCCTTAGAGCACGGATGTCTAATGGAGGTGTCGTGCATACCTGTTTCTTAAACCCTCCCCAGAAACGCCCGAGCTGGCCAATTACCTGCGAGACCTCTTCGTTAAGGCTTTGCTCGGGCTCAGGCTGTCGTTCGTTGATTGAAGGTGGGGTGCTCGTACCCGTACCTGTTATGCCGTACGTATCAAGGTAGTTCATACTGATGATGGTGCGGGAAGATGTTCAACAAAGACATCCTAAAGACATCCGAATCGAGCAGCTACGATTAGGTTACCCTGCCATACGCAAGAATCCTAGCTACATAACGTATTCGTACACTCGGCTACACGGGTGAGAGCCAATCTGCTAATTTAAGCACGAGCAGTGACCTGTGGGAGTTGAGGGGCTGCATAAGTTTTGAATGAATTAGGGAAGTCCACAGATCTTTTTGGCAACGCAAGCCTGTGGGCGCGGCACTCGGCGAGGAAATCCGTGAACATCTGATCGATCACATTCAATGATGATGTCCACCTTGAACGGATGTACTAACCTCCATAGTGTCCAACGGGCCACCAGCACTCTCGGGATGGAATTGTACACCCCAAACCTTCCTGCCTGAGTCTGCAGTGGACTTGATACCTTCAACCGAGGAATCATTGCAGTTGATGAAGAACGGTTCCCATCCCGCTGGGAAAGGGTCCATCAATTTCAGCGCATACTGATGGTTTTGACTAGAAGGTATCCCGGTCAGCCAAACCGTGGTCAGATCCCAGTAATGCTCACCTCGTCACATAGACACGACCAGCTTTGATTGAGCCTGAAGACGCCAAAGCTAGGACTGGTTGGTTGTGCCCACGGTTCCCGAAAGTCATACGGTACGCTTCAAGGCCAGCGGCCATACCAATGATTTGGTGACCCATACAGATACCAAAGACGGGATTATCCCACTCCTGTAGCGTTTTGCGCAGTTTCAGAGCTGCATCCATGCAATGTCTGGGGTCACCGGGACCATTGGAAAGGAAGAGACCATCATACTGGTTACGAATGGTGTTGAAATCAAAGTTCCAAGGAAGGACTGTTACGGCAGCATTTCGACGGATGAGGGAACGAAGGATGTTTGCCTTGGCACCAAAATCGAGGACAGCAATTCGCACATCCCCGTTAGGGTTGAGCTGATATGGAACCTTGGTAGAAATTTGGTCGACAAGATTCTCGGTAGAGGGATCCCAGTATTGCTCAGGTGTGGGGGCAGGAGCGGAGGAATCGACACCGACGGCAAGACGACCAAGGGTAGTACCTTCATCACGTAACAAACGTGTAATTTCACGAGTGTCGACACCAGTGATACCGGGAACGTTAAAGCGGCGACACCAGGAAGCGAGGGATTCGACTGCAGCGTGGTGGGAGAATTTCTCAGCGATGTCTGCAACTACGACGGCACTACATTGGATGCCCTCGGACTCCATAATGACACCAACATCTTGCGAGTCGACGGGAGCCCTGTTGTTAGGAACCCCGTAATTTCCAATGAGGGGGGTGGTGAAGACGAGGATCTGGCCACGATACGAGGGATCAGTCATGGACTCGGTGTCTGTTGACAGCTACCAATGAGGTTTGATCGGATCTAAAGAGGAGACACCCACAGGAAGTGATTGAGGTGGAAAAAACTGTCTCTCCGAAGGTACTCTTTGGCGCTCCAAAAGACCGACCATGGAAGGATTGACCAGTTTTGAGATGTAAGACGGCGGGTAAAGCGGTGTTTGGGCCGGCATGGGTGGCAAAGCCACGAGCGAAAAGTTGGTTTCGGATGATATAACGGGCAATCATAACGGATATCTTTCAGAGGCTCAAGAGCGAAAAAACAAGGTCGGAGATGTAGCTGCAGGACAATCAGAGGGGTGGCAGCAGATAACAAACGAAGTACATACTCGTCACGCGTGTTCGCTGTGAATATCATGTACAAGCTGAATTCGCTGCTCGATAAGGGTCTTTACTGGGGCGTCTGGAATCTCGAACGGAAAAAATGTGTGGAGTCAAAGAGCGCAATCGCCATCATTTATGGCTCGTCGGAGTTTACATGTGTTGTGCGTCGTATTATCACGTGACAAGCACCAAAGACCCAGCACTATCCAAATGGGCGTATCAGACCTCAGGCTGTTGGAGCATTCGAAACTGCCTTGGTCATTCTGCCATCAACCCACGTTCTCACTTTCCCAATAACACCTTGGCGCGAACCCTTTCGAAACAGGGGCATTCTAGCCAACCCGACTTTGTTCATAAAGACATCGAATAACTCATTCCTTAGGGACTTTTTACTAGGAACTAAGCCGGCGTGGAAAGCTTCCAAGGCCTGGTAGGCGGTTGGTGTTCAACGAAGACATCACAATTCAAGGTCTCCTATCCCAACTGCGATACACCCGAGAAAAAGGTTCACGGAGTTGACACTGGGGAATGAACATGGTTACCAGAATACCTCGCCTACCCGGTATGACCACCGCGTGGCTAAATCTTGTTACACCTTCACCAGTCACCTGTTATCAGTCCCTCTTAGACGTCTCACAGCAGTACATCGTGCAGATTCCAACTTGGATATCCAAGTGGATAGAACTATTACACGTGAATCGTTACTATCTATTTTCTCTGCATGAATTACAACTTCTAGTGTAGATGGTGGCAAATAATGTTACCGAGACGTATGAGCGGACTCTCAGGGACTCAGATGGAGTACAATATCCCCGATCATGATGAGACAGCATCGTTGGTAGTAGGTGAAGGTAAGTCGCATAAGCTGGAGAGCTATGCAACAATCAAGATATAAAGTGGAGTGCCGCAGTCCTGGGATTCGATCATGATTCGGAGATAGTAAGTGGCCAGCAACGCCTTCAAATCTTGGTCCAATGCACCGCATACAGTACCCTCACTTCAGTAGCTCTCAGTCGTATTTGTACTGTTCCAGGATTTATCTGTAACAGTAGGTGCAACTCGTCCCATGATCATTATCAGTCTCAGCAACACCACCGGCCCTGAATCTCTCTGCCTACATCGACAAATCTGCGTTTGATATATCATCATCGTCCCCTGCTCAGGCCATTGGTACAAACCGACTTATGGGCTGGACCAACGAGGATGCCTGTATGATGAGTTAACCAGCATTCACTACATCAGGGACATGCTGAAGACTTACTACGGCTTCAGCGACGCTGGACTCGCAACCCCGAGAGTGGCGATGCCATCTTCGTCCTCCAGGCCTCCTCGGTTCTGGAAAGACACCCTGTCCCAGTTGAAACGAGATAGCTATGAAAATACGAGGACTGCAGTAAAGTTCGTCGTGCTGACGTATTGGTTTACTTATTACTACAGGCTTTCTCAGGGCGTAATAGTTGCAAAAGGGCATTCCAGAGGTTTTGGTCCCTGTACATACCTGGCGCAAGCTTCGCGAAATCATTCAAGTTGGACGCCGTTGCAGAGGGCTTGCCGCTCGCAAAGGTAAGGGCTGGTGTCCACCCTTCTCACCAAAGTTTATGAATCCGACCTCATGTCGTGCAGCGCAACCTATGACGGTTTCCTATATCCTGCCTGCCACGTCAGAGTATCTATACCAAACAGCTTCGCAGTGCATCCCAAGTATGAGCTGGTCCCCTCCGTTCACACAACACGACTCAACCTTGCTCTTTGTAGCACACCACACCGAACCCCTTCGTTTCGGAGATCGATGCCCAATCGACTGTCATGATCGTCTCTTCACTTTTAAGACCTGCCTCTGATCTCTGCCACCTCCCGGGAGCGATCTCGAGCCACTCCTCGTGCACCACAGCAGCAGTGACGGGATCGCCGATCGGACAGTTCATTTCCGCTGAATGAAGCAAAAAGTCCCATGCACGTCACCCACCCGAACACACTTTCGTGATCGAATCCTTATGACGCATTCCGGCTGTCATCCTGCGTGACGTTGGAATGGACGTCGAATTGACATGAGAGTCGTATTGATATAAGTTGATATATGACATCCGGATATGAGAACGTCTACTCATGCCAGGGCGAGCCATACATACCCAAAAGGTTCCTTGGTATCGAACGACGGGATCTCTGTTTCCCGCTGCCGTGTATGTTC
>JBBPTO010001811.1:0-13471 GCA_038094155.1 Pulveroboletus cf. aberrans
GAAAGAGTAGCTCGCAACCCGCCGAAAAGTAGCTCGCATCTGCAAAAAGAGTAGCTCGCATGTACGAAAAGTAGCTCGCACCTACGAAAAGTAGCGCGATTATTTTTTGTGCATTTGGACCCTCATACTAGTACCCTGTGATCCAGACAGAGTACCGTCGTTAGCTCAATCTCGATTTCTTATATCAATGGATCTGTGACTTGGACGACCCCTTTCGCTCGAACTTCAAGGTGTGGGACCACGGTGCGGGCAATGCGCTCACGCTCATGGGCATTCATCCTAGTAGATTCTTCCGCAAATGACCAGCCTCCTCAGTCAAGCGAGAGATGGATGAAAGTGAGCGACTTTCTCGCAGCGCCATCCCACACTCTGGCCGCCCCAAGTTGCAACTGGGGCGCCAAGATGATGCCATCCACTCGCACCGCGGCATTGTCCTCATCGTTGTCAAGACAGAAGTTCTTTCAAAGCATTCTCACGATCACCATCGACGCGCTCGTACCCCCCTGCAGTCGGCGCAGTCCCACTTGAATACGGATCGTGATGACAATGACGACCCGCCATCGGGAGACGCCTCGAGTCCCTGTCTCACCACTCCTCTCTACTATGGTACCAAGATTCATCCTACGGACTCCTCAACATTAGCTCGCTGGATATGATCTCCTTTCCGCAGCCACGACTGTTCTCCACGCGGTCTATTGATGGCAATCTATGCGACGGATATTGATGCGCCATCGATGGTCCTCGTCGTGCCCCGAAGGAGAGCGCCCCGAACCACGCGACATGCAGTGCCTTTCTGCTCGAAGTTCAATGAGATGGACAGCGCGTCGGCCACCCATTGCATGTCTGATGACAACGCTGTAGATGCATGATATAGCTGTGCACATGGCTGCATCTTCGTTGATATCCACACACATGGATAAGCCATCCATTGCATGATCTGACGACCGACGCAGGGACGGCCTCTTGTCAGAATGCTTGTTGCTAGCCACTACACACCGTTTGCCACATCACTTGATACGCCTGTAAATCTTGTTCAAAAACGCCGTCAATACGTCCCTCCTCAACACACCCTCCACGTCACCCTCGGGCTCCGGCACACCCAAGATCAACCCTTCGATCCGCGCCCTTGCTCGTTCCTCGTAATTCTGATACCGCTCCCTTATCCCAATGTCTTCGTACACCTCCTTGACCCGCTCCTCCGCCCCTGCTTCCCTCCGCCCGTAGTTGGCGTCCAACACAGCCCGTTGTGCCGGTGTCGCCACCGATAGCGCCATGTTGACGCACCACGTACACTTGCCTTCTACAATGTCCGTCCCGATTTTGCCTGTTTGGTCCGGCGTACCCGCAAAGTCCAAAAAGTCATCTTGAACTTGAAAGTATTCCCCGAGGGGTAGCAGAACGGACAACGCGACTTCGTACGGCCGGACCGTGTGTCCATTCACCAAGTATGTATCCGGGACGCCGCATACACGCAGCGCGAGCGCGACTGAGAGGTAAAAGCTGTAGTAGGTCGTCTTGTAGCGCACCATCAGGGAGTGTCTGCGTGGATTGAGCAATCTTGCGTGCACGGCAACAAGACGATTCACTTTTCGAGCGAAAAAACGTTCAAATCGATGCGGCTGTCGGGTGCGATGATCAAATCGAGCATCTGACCCATCTCCGTGCGGAATGTTGTCTACAGTGCATGGTTAGCCCGCGTGTCGAACGATTCGGATGAGCAAAACCACTATGCACATCGTGGAAGAGCTCCAGGAGATGGACGTAGTACGGTTCGCGCGCGAAATGCTTCTTGAGCAGGTGGTAGATGGCGCCTTCGAGCATGAATGCATCGTTGATCGCGATGACGCCGACACGTTCGACACGGTACCAACACGGCTGTCCACGACGAGTGATCGACCTGTCCATGACATCGTCCGCAACGAGGAAGGATGCTTGCAACTGTCCATAAAGGCGGCGGAGGTGGAAGGGACAATATAGGGGGCAAAGCGAGCGTCGAGAGAAAGAAAGCATGAACGACCGTGACAGAAACGACACCGAAAGACGCACTAACTCGACGCACCAGCCCAACACCGCCGTTTTGAAGTATTCCTCGTCCGTCAACTCGCGGCCCTTGAGAATCTCGGCCGAATCGACGACGCTCAGTCCACGATTGAGCTTCCCACCAGGGACGTTGTAGTCAAGGTTCTGTCGTCCGGCATCAGATGTTAGATGTCTAAAAGTGATAGGAAGAGCACCTTACGATACCACGTGACGGCTTCGTGCGGCATGTTTTCAGCCCGGAGATGCTCCACTAGTTCGTTCCTCAGCTGTTCAAAGACGCGCTCAAACCTCTGACGTCGGTGTTGTTTGGGGTCGATCATTGGTGTGGTGTGTTCGTTGCAGGGTCCATCCTCGAACGACTGACCTCGACTGTCGAGAGCGCACATTGCGAGGATGTCAGTGTTATTGGCAAGGAGCGTTGCAGGCACCCATTTGCTGGGGATATGGCCGACAGCAGCGGGTGGATCGCACAGAGTGTGCTGTTCAGTTGCGCTTGCGCATTGAGTCAGAGGACAGCTCGAGACAGACTCTGGTATCGCACGGCCAATGTGCGTGTTTAGAGTGTAGTCTTGGGCAGAGACAGTGGGGGTGAGGAGGAGCGAAACGAGAATGACGAGGGGCGACGAGAAATGCATTTTCAAGTAGGAGGGTGGAAGCCGAGCTCGGAAGAAGCACAGCTACATGACAAAACACTCGCTACTAAATCTGATCGCTATTCGCCTTTCGTTGCGCCGACCTACGATTGTCCGCAATGACTTCCCATGTCAGGTCAGTGTCGCTCATCGAATGCTAGCAGCGAGAGACGACAAAGCACACGTGGGACTGGTCGGCGGGCCTGTGGGAACGCACTCTGGCTTCATAATTACTTGTGAGAAGTTTGTAAATAAGAAATGCCTCTCATCTTGCTTTGACCGCACCACCCCGACACACTAGAGAAGATGTCATTCGACTTGCAATATCCAAGGGAATGTGTCCATGTTGACTGGTGACAAAAGTGCAAGGTCCTGAAAATTCGAAATTTGGTCACCATGAGCATCTATTGCTAGAGAGTTTCTCATATCAATGCATGATTCAATGCAACCAAGTACCTGCTGATGTCCAGTGGATTGTTGTATGGACCCCCAATTCTTTGATCTTGATGTCAAATGAATCCTCATGCACTCTTGTGCACGCAGAACAGTCTCTAACCCTGTTAAGACTGATCAAGAATGAAAGAGCAATAAGTATCTCAAAGATGTTGAGTTTGAGGTATGTTATTGGAATTGTACCATGTTACTGCCATGGCTTAGCAACAAGTGTATGGATGAATCAATGTATATAGTTTCTATTAGATATGATCTGGAAAACACTGCCAGACCCAAATCTGAATAAGCTTCAGGAGATGCTTTACAAGTCATGTGGTGCTACAGTGACTCCAAAAATCCTTTCAATGTTTGACCTTGATGTAGAGTATGCATTGTCCTGCAAATATGTGTGGGAATATTGTTTAGCTTTGCAGAGACCAAATACAGTACTTACTCCTGCAGAGTGGGAGAAGATTGGGGTGAAGCAGTGTCAATCATTGATTGAGAGTATGCCTAGGAGGATTCAGGAGGTCATCAATGTTAAGACTGGATCTCCTCTGCTCAAACTCCAGTTGGAGATCAGAGGTCAAAGGGGAGAAATGGCCAGAGATGGCTGAAGGTCTGGAGGGGTGAAGGCTTGATGCATGACTTGTGTGTTGTGTCTCTGCACTGTTACAGCCTTCTTGGTTGGAGACACATCAGAGAGGACCGGAGAAGATAAGAGGAGCAGTCTAAGGTGATATTCAGGCTGAGGTATCTACATACAGAAGTCAGAGTATATATACATTGGAGTGACTGCAGATTAGTAATGGAGGAGTATGTAGATGGAGGTCGGAAAGTCATATGCCAGAGCTGTGCTACACAGTGTTGGAGGGAACAGAGAGGTGAGACTATACTAAATAGAGAACAAGGGACATACATAAGGAAATCTAAGATAAGTCCAGAGGAATGGAGGAGCAGAGTTGGTGAAGGATCACTGGAGGGATGGGCAGAGTTAGTCTGGAGGTTGGAGTTGTGTTGATTACATGGGATATGACAATCAAAGCCAAAGGAGGGTACACTTCACACTAGTTTTTAATATCCTTGATGTCAGCAACAAAACTGTCTCAATGAGTGTGATTAATTTGTTCATATCTCTTGATACATTAAGAATTACCTAATTAATGTATATATATTTGGAAAGCCCTTGATTAGAGCTTTCTAAAGATACCTACAGTGAGCCCAAAAACCCTTTCCATGTTTGCCTTATTTGCAGTGTGTGATGCACCCCACCTATCCCTGTGGGAATTTTGCTTAGCTTTTGTGAAGTTATAAAACAGTTATGTCATGGAAAGGGTTTTTGAGCTTTTGAATTGGTAATCAGGATCATGGTTATGTAGTAGAATAATTGGCTGTATTTGCTTGTACAAACAAAGACATACATGGCAATAGTATGTCTGAGTTAATAAAAATTCACACACCTCTTAGTTCTCAACCACCATCATGGTTAGATCTCTTTTTCTTACTTAACAAAATTCTATTTTTTCTCTGCTTGATGCTGGCCAATCTGGTGAAGCCATTGTCAAGCAAAGTGATGTCAGCCCTTCTGCTATATCCAAACTTCACTCCCAGAGTCATTCTACCCTTTTCAAAGCTATGGAAAGCCACCCTTGCAAGCTTTTCCCTACCAATATTTACCATGCTCAACAGCTTATCATCTCTGGCAAAGCTTAAAATGCTGTTCAAGTGACCAAATCCCTTACCAACATTATCAACCAACCCCTCTGTGCCAGTATAGTCCATCTTCACTTGAAAAAATCTGGTATGAAGGCTATGGTCAAGTCCAAATGTTCCATCCTCTCTGCTAGACATTGCAAGTCTCATTTGGACTTTGCTTATCCTCACAAGGATTGAACTCTGAAGGACTAGAAGAAGGTGATATGGTCAGATGAGACCAAGATCAATCATCTAGAGTTGGATGGGCACAAATGGGCATGGAAAAGGACAAGTGAGGGGCTTAATAATAGGCTAGTGCAACAAACCCTCAAGTTTGATGATGATTTCTTAATAATGTTGGGCTGTATGACTTGGGAGGGGATGGGACTTGCCATCAAGATTGGTGGTAGAATGGATGCTGACCTTTACCTTCAGATTTTGAGGGATGAACTTAAGCAAACACTGGAGTATTATGGTCTTAATCCTCCTGACATCATTTTTCAGCAGGATAATGATCTCAAGCATACCTACAAAGGGGTCAAGGAGTAGTTAGAGGAACAGGAATTTAGAACTATGATATGGCCTACACAGTCTCCTGACCTAAACCCTATTGAACACCTCTGGGGTTACCTCAAAAGAAGGCTTGCAAAGCATGAAAACTCTTCTAGTGGGATTTATGAATTGTGGGCAAGAGTTGAAGAGGAGTGGGAGGGAATACCAGTTGAGGAGTGTAAAAAACTAATTGAGAGCATGCCTAAAAGGATTCAAGCAATGCTCAAAGCAAAAGGAGGTTATACAAAGTACTAATAATACCCAAATACCCTTGTAAAAAATGTCCATATCTTCACTCCATGTAAATTATATCACATGACTCAGAAACTGATCTAATAGCCAGAAGCATGCTCTATTTATGCTACAGCAACTCTTGCTGTTGAGTAACTCAATCAACAACATTAAATCAGATTTTAAAGCTGTTGAAATTCCATGAATTAAACACTAGGTTCTATACAGGCAGACCATAGTGATAATACACTAGTTACATCACTAAAAGAATAGGTTGAGCATGACTCACAAATGAGTTACACATACTACTAATCTAATAAGCTAGTAGATGCTATTACATAATAAAAGTGGAGTTTCTGCTTAGCAACACTTATCCAATCTTGATCACAAGAACTGAAGCCAACCAGGCACATATCTGGGTGATCTGCTGGTTCACACAAATCTCAGAGGGTCAACCTCTGAATATAGCTTCTAGTGAATATCCTAGCCACCACACCAGGCTTGAAGAGATAGTGCTGTCTCTAGCCAGATCAACTGGACTCCTATAAAGTAACCACAAACCTTAAAGAAGGTAGGCACAATGTCCATAGTTAGTTGAATTGGTTAAGATGCTCTACAGCATGTGCCAGTAGGGACAGAATCCCCCCATGACCAGTGTGACTGAACAAGATGCTGTACAGCATGTGCCAGCCCAAGTTTAGGGAGTTCTTGGGCTATATATTAGCAGGCTTATATAGTACAGGGGTTGTTTGATTGTATATGGTCATAATGTCATAATATTCATGTATAGTAACCATAGAAGGTCATAGAACATCATGAAATGTTATCAAAGGTTATAAAATATCTTAAAACAGCTTCAGTAAGCAGCATTAATCAGCATACCATGTGACATGCCATGTGAAGTCATGTGATCTTCTTTGTGCATGAAAAGTCATGGAAAAATAATAGAAAAATAGAGAAAAATCAGGAGAAAAAGACATATCATGTTATAAGCTATGTGAAGGTCATGTCATATCATAACAAGAACTTTGTCTCTGTTTCAGTAAGTATTCTCAACTCACCTCTTCTTTCTTTACCTTGCATAACAGAAATACCCTTGTACTATCCTATTAAAGGCTTTTCTCATGCATTAACCTCATTTTTATCATACATTCCAAATACATCACTTAGTTTAATCATAAATAATCATTGGTCTGTTGATTGCAGGTGTACACCATTAAAAAGAATGTTATCTATAGTGTTACCCATGCAAATAGGCCAGAAGATTGTATTCAACATGACCTTGTATCAGTTTTAGTGACCATATGATATCATATGCATGGTACATGAAAATTGACCAGTTGATATAAACTCAATCTTTCTTGAATCCTGGTAATTTCTTCTTTTATCTGAAAACAGCCTCAGTGAGAGATAACCTAATTAGTTCAACCCATTTCAATGTTATTCTTAATTAGAACTGCTTTTGTACTTCCACACCCAACAATAAATAATTTCTTAAATAATGTATAGTCTTAGGAGATGTGAGCTATGGGACTAAACATGGTCTGTTATTGTTAAGCTGGCTGTTTGAGGCTATTACCTCACACATGACTCCTGCTTCTGGCCATCTCAAATGCTATTTAATATCTAGCATCCTGCATTCTGAATTAGCATGCCCTCTTCCTTCTCCTTTCACTATCACCAATGTCATTTATGATATCTAGTGTGCCCTATTTCCATGCACATCACTTTTTCCCAATGCCAAGTCAATGCTAATTGCCTACTGTGGGCTGCAGCCCAGGAAACACTTCAATGCCCCATTTGATCTCTACTACCTTGCTGATGCCTCAAACATGACACCCCCATTGCCTCCAATGTTTCCTGCCAGTATGTTCTCCACACTGCACTCTCTATCTCACACAATGACAAATCACTGCCAAGTATCTCTCAGCTGTTGCAAACACATTTTCCTGTCTTTGCACTCAAAACATGGTGTTTTCTTAGCTTGTGGCCCACTTCTACACTATGCACTTTACCTTGCACAATGGCAACCATCCATTAAGACCTGGTCATCCTCCACTCTAACTCTGGCCAGAGATCAGAGGTTAAAAGGGAAGAAATACCAGAGATGGTCAGATATCTGGAGGGTCACATCTGAAGGGATGAAGGCTTAGCACAGGACTTGTGTGTCACACCCTTGCACTGTCATGGCCTTCTTGGCCAGAGACACATCAGAGAAATCTGGAGAAGGAACAGAGGACTGTCTAAGTCAATATTCAGCATAAGGTATTTATGTACAGATACAGGCTTTATATATACAGAGGAGGACTGCAGATTAGTAATAGAGGTCAGATAACTAGGTGCCAGAGCTGTGCTACATAGCATCAGAGAAGACAGAGAGGTGGGACTAAACTGAATATGAAACAAAGGATATATGTAAGGAAATCTACATAAGAGAGGTCCAGAGTAATGGAGTTGCATAATTGGTGAGTTAACACCATAGGATGTGACAGAGTTGGGTTATAGAGGTCAAAGTTGACTCAGTTGAATTCTGGGATATGACACCATCTACCAGTGGCAACTGTCTTCTAACCATTGGCATGCCTTCTTTCTTCCTTCTGCCTTCCATTTCCTTACTGCCACATCATTGATTATGCCTGCCTGGTGTTCAGTCCCATTGCAAGCTTGTCCATTCCTCCTGTCTCTCATTCCATTGCTGCTATTGTCTGATTCAATTATATTGCTTGTGCTCCTGATGCTCTATCACTGGGCTCTTTCTGACTACCTTATAGCTTCTGTCTTTTTGGTGTTTGTTGCCCTTTTCCCTTTCTGGCTTTCCTTAGCAAACATGTAATTTCATGATCTTCACAAGTTGTGGTAGGGAGGCTAGCTCATTAGTTCATTAGTAAAACACTTTCAATTGAATTTCCCAGACTTGTTTCCCAGACCTCAGAAATGCCTCTTAACCCACAGACACCACAGACACCATAGAATATGGCATCTTATTTTAGAACACTCTCCAACACTGATAGAATGGGGTGCCTTATCAGGAACTCTAGATAATGTGGATCCTTGTGTGCCTGATAGAAAATACATCTCACCAGGTAAACCATTGATTGATTGTTAGTCATGTGTCTAGACCAGGACAATATTGCAACTGACACCCTGAATCTACACTCTGACTTATGGGAAGTGAATGCACCTCTAATGCTATGTATGTCATGGCCCATCAGTGATCAATTGATGGGTAAAAGAGCTTGGCAGAGAAAACATCCTCAACCAGTGCAATGGCAGCAGCTCCCTCACACCCACAATGGATCAGGAAACTTGAAGCTAAGCACTTTCACAACTCCCTAAGTCTCTAGCAAAAAGCAGACTTGCCAGTTTTAATTTGAGTGGAGATGCACGGAATGGTGTAATGAACAAACAAACTATCAGTAACTACATTAGGAGTCAGTGCGGGCAATGCCAACGAAACCGTGAAGGGGTGGAGCATGCTAGGTAATCATAAAAATGCAAGTGGTGATACTTTTTCGCCTGCGTCGCGTCACCGTCCGAAACGACCCTCATGCGGGGATTACAGGCGCTTAGAATCCACCCATGCCACCCATGCCACCCATGCCGCCCATGCCAGGCCCACCCGCCGGCTTCTCCTCTTCCGCCTCGACCACACATGCCTCGCTCGTCGTCAACAGGCTTGCTACACCAGACGCATCCACAAGAGCCGTCCGCACGACCTTGAGAGGGTCCACGATACCAGCCTTGATCATATCGACGTACTCGCCCTTGCTTGCATCGTAACCCATCGCAAAGTTCTCCGCATCGCCGTACTGTCCCAAAAGCGTACCGACGATCACAGACGACTCCTCGCCCGCATTCGTTAGAATGGTGCGTGCAGGGTGGGTCAATGCACGCCGAATGATGTTGACACCCAGGTCTTGGTCAAAGTTGATTGTGGGAACAATCTTGGCGTCAGGGGTCGATGGAGGGTTTGTGGAACCAGGCGTGTTAGTCGCTAGTGCAAGGGAGGCCTTGAGGAGCGCGACACCACCACCGGGGAGGATACCCTCCTCGACAGCAGCGCGCGTGGCATTGAGCGCGTCATCATAGCGGTCCTTCTTTTCGCCGACCTCAACCTCACTGCTGCCACCAACTTTAATGACAGCAACACCACCGCTCAACTTGGCCAACCGTTCTTGCAACTTCGTCTTGTCAAATTCGCTCGTCGAAGGATCAGCGAGAAGAGCACGGATTTGTTCACAACGGGCCTGAATGGCATCTTTGGATCCGTCGCCATTCAGAATGATGGTATCTTCTTTTGTGATGGTGATGGAGCCGGTAGAGCCAAGGAGATCAGGGGTGGCCTTCTCGAGTTTGATGTCGAGTTCGTCCGTAAAGACAGTTCCACCGGTAAGGATTGCAAGGTCGCCGAGAACAGACTTGCGGTTGTCACCAAATCCTGGTGCCTTGACAGCAGCAACTTGGAGCTGACCGCGAAGTTTGTTAAGGATGCAGGCAGCTAATGCCTCACCATCAATGTCCTCGGCAATAATCACCAACGGACGGCGGGATTGGGCAGCCGCTTCCAGCGAGGGCAGGATGTCTTGCAAGACCGAAATCTTCTTCTCGCTCAACAGAATGAGTGGCTTCTCGAACTCGACCTTTTGGGCTTTGACGTCTGTGATAAAGTAGGGACTGATAAAGCCGCGGTCGAAACGCATGCCCTCGGTGATCTCAATTTCGTCTTCAATCGTACGACCCTCCTTGACAGTGATGACACCCTCCTTGCCGACCTTCTCCATGGCTTGAGCAATCAGGTTACCAACGTGAGTGTCACCGTTGGCAGAGATAGTAGCGACCTGAGCAATCTCCGCGGTTGTTGTCACCTTCTTGGTGTTCGCAGACAAGAACTCAACAACACGATCTACCGCTGCTTGCGAGCCCCGACGGAGGTCCATGGGGTTGCAACCCGCCGCGACGTTCTTGACACCCTCCGAATAAATGGCGCGTGCCAACACAGTGGCGGTCGTCGTCCCATCGCCTGCAATTTCATTCGTCTTCTGGGCGACGTCTTGAACGAGACTGTAATTGTGTGTAAACACACGAATGACAAGAGAGGTCATTTGGCTTACCGGGCACCGAGATTTTCAAATTTGTCCTTGAGGGTGATCGACTTAGCAACCGTAACACCGTCTGTGGAGGCTCGTGTCAGTAGGCTGCAGGATGCGTGCACAATACCCGACTTACCCTTGGTAATCTTGGGACCACCAAACGACTGTTCAATGATGACATTGCGGCCTAAATGACGCGGTCATTCACGGAGAGTACAAAAGAAAGGTGTAGCTTACCCTTTGGACCCAGGGTGACACTGACAGCGTTGGCAAGGACGTCGACACCCTTGAGTATGCTCGCTCGTCCGTCGTTGGAGAACTTGATCTCCTTGTGGGCACCGCGGGCCAGAATTGGCCGTGCAACCTTCGCAGCGGCCCTACGGGCTGCGCGGGACGACGAAGAGGAGATAGCGTGCATCGTGTTTTTGGAAGAAGGAAGACGAAGGAACAAAACAAAACGCGCCGCAATAAAAACTTTCCTACCGGGAAAAATGTAGAACGCACGTGATCGGTGACGGGGATTTGTTGATTTGTTACATCGCAGTCACGCTTACAACATCACATTCACAACATCCTGAGGCGCGAAGTCATGATCAACATTTGAACTCCATCCGCATCCTGAACTTGGGTAGGACAAGATTTTGTATTGTGTTTACCATCAGGAAAAAGGGGTCTTTGTGCGGCTTGCTGTGTCCACGTCGTGCTTCCGTCGCTGCCTTGGGTCCATTATTAGCCGCTAATCTTCCAGACGCTGAGATGACCACCTTGAATCGAAGTGGCCTACGTGCATCTCGGGTCCAATAGGAGCGTCGAATTCTTGCCATACCGGATGGTAGGTCAAGCACGGCAAAACTCTTTGACTCAGTGCGGGGAGCACCATGCCACTCGTTTAAATTCATAACTGCCTGTCTGGGTTAAAAAATCGATAGCAGGATGACACTTGGCGGGACAAGATCTTCTTCAGGACCTGATAGAGCTTGTGTCGTACGCAAATCTATAAGGCGATGAGTTCGGTGAACTCACTGTTATCTCCAGATATGGGAGCTGTGGATTGGTCAATCATCCTCCCCCGTCGCCTACCTCGGGCGAGGAACACCCACGTAAATGATCTGTGGTAACACAAAAATCTAGGTTGAGAACTAAAACTTGCTGAGTGACTGACCATCCGACTTGCATGAACCACGCGAGGGTGTCGGATACCCTAATCTACTGGGAATTTCATGGATTCTCAAGCCGAAATTTGTTGCCACATTCAATGTCATAGTGGCGTCGCCTTCCCCGGATGTGACCACCACTGGAATTGCGTTGCTGCGCAGGGGCGCACTTCTGAGCCCCCCGCTGGGGCCACGACTTCAATGCAAGTTACTTGGCAGCTTTTGACTTGGAACTCCGATCACTTGTGGGCGATGCAAATCGCTACGCGCAAAGAGCTGCTGGGAGAAAGGGAAGGCTAAAGACAGGTGATGATACGATCCTTTACGGGGTCCACGCTTGTCTGACACAGGTTCCTTCAGATCTGGTCCCATGCCAATACCCGTGCGTCTCTCAACTCGTTCTTCGTTATCAAGTCCAATAATCACTAACATAGGTGAATTTTAAACAGACCCCACACTCCAAGTCGCCATCCAGCTACTGCAACAGGACTCGCTTACAATAGTATGCCGTTGTTCGCGCCACAAATATGCCGATTTCAAATTGATATGGGTGATCAGCGATCAATTCCCAGTCATATTACAGAACTTAATACAGTCGATTATTATTCAACACCGAGAACTAACTTGAAGGCCCGGGAAGATGACTTGTAAGTTCCGTGATCCGAGTACTCACGCAAACGCACTAACGTGTGGCACACCACCGGCCGATATGACAGGGGCGGAAGTGACACGCTGGGGAGTTTCTTTGAAGCGGCGGTCACCAAAGTACTTCGCTATCTGTGTGCGAGAGCGCCGGGAACAGTGTAGACAGAAACATTAGGACCGGGTATTCTGCAGTCCACTAAATCCAAATCATCATGCTTTCTGTTCATCGTGGCCCAGGGGTACCGCCTCGGCACCCTATTTTTTTCTGTTAGGCACGTGCACCATTCGGTCGACCCTTGGCATGGCGACTCTACTAAGTCACGTGATGAACGTGTCAGTATTTGCAATCAAGCTCCCATGGCCATCATGCGCCTACCGACATGGCTACAAGAACTTGACGTTTCTCTCCCAACCTACCCATCGCGTACGATCAATGAACACCATGTCCCTGCTGTATGCAGCAGAAAAACAAGTTGCCGTTGCCGCTGTGCGGCGCGCGTGTGCGTTGACATCCTCCGTCTTCAACAAGCTCGTCAAGAACGAGACACTCACAAAAGGTGACAATTCACCTGTCACAGGTGAGCCGCTCGTTGCGACAAGACCATGCCTCACATTTCTTGACCCTGCGTATCTCAGTCGGCGACTACTCTGCCCAAGCCGTGGTCAATACCATCATTGGCCGCGCCTTTCCTGCCGATGCCATTGTCGGAGAAGAAGATGCAACGGACCTGCGTCAAGAGAACATGGAAACGCTCCGAAAACGGATCGTCACGCTCGCCAATGAAGCCCTTACCGCAGATCTTGCGGCCGAGGAAACCCCGGACTGGGGCGTCGGTCCTGGTCAAGAACGTACTCTGGAGGAAGTATTGGACACGATCGACCGTGGAAATGACCAAGGTGGCCGCATTGGGCGTATGTGGTTCACGATCGTTTGTTTAAGGGAGACGTGTTTGACGTGTTGCCACAGGCCGATGGACTCTTGATCCGATAGATGGGACAA
>JBBPTO010001812.1:0-13462 GCA_038094155.1 Pulveroboletus cf. aberrans
GTTGTGGGGTCATGCATAGAGTTTGTGTGTCATAGAGTCTAGGTTTGCATGTAGTGTTTCTAGGGTAATTGTACTGAATGTAAGCGATGTAGGGTGTTCATATATCATAGATTAGATGATTGTAACACCCCCTTAGTATGTCCAAGACTGCAATGAAGGATTTAAATATCAAGGTAACACCAGTGGAACTGGTCATGTTGGCCATTCCTTCTGCAGTATATTCCTCATCTCCATCAGATGGCAAATGTCATGGGGAAGCAGATTGTCTAGGCAGGGGGACTGGAACTGGTTGTCCAAATGTGCCTCATCTGGTGCAGAAAGAGAGGTGTAAAACAGCAAAAGGACTCCAGAGTGTAGTCCTATGCAAGAAATAGGGGTGTGAGTGTGTATCTCGACCCAAGGGGATTGCAAAGAAAGGGAAAAGGACTATAGGAAAGGCTCACTAGATGTCCACAGGACACTGGAAAACTAGAGTCTGGCTTCCCCCCATTCGGTAGGGCTAGGAAACCAACTTTGGTTGCAGGACTTGAGGGAAACTTGAAGGGAAATGTAGGAAAAGGCTTAGGAAAGGTGGTGGTTACTTGCACACTGTCTAGGGACTAAGTCCTAGGTACAAAAGTCTAATCCAGGCATACCTGAACAAAGTACAGTAAAGGAAACATAAAAAGGATGAAAACCCGACCGATTCCAGAGCACAGGAACAGTTTCCAAGGCACGGGAACACCGGGTCTGGTGTGCGGGAACTTGGGTCCGGACATCGGACTCAAAACTAACCTTTGGACTTCAACTGACTTGACTCAGATTGGGACGAACAGCAGTGGATGGTCTTGGGTTTGGTAGGAGCGCTGGATAGGGGCTATCAGACCACAGGAAAACACCAGATATCACTGTAGGGAACTCCACTTTCCTACAGCAGGTGCCAGAAGGATGGCTGGTGCCACGATGTCTAGATGGTAAGCCTCTCAAGCTGTGTGATGATGGTGGTAAGCTTGATGAGGGTGGGATTGGTTGGTGCTGGTGAAAAGGGCAGTGCATCTGAGCATGTCTGGGGGTGAAGTTATGGCAGATGGGACATTCATAGTCCTGGCAGAAGATCTGCTGATAACCTAGATGGTGGCAGGAATAGCAAGCTTCAGGATAACAGGGATGAGATGGGGGAAGGAGAGTGACTCTGTTGTTACCAGTCCAATGAGCTTTGGCACATTTGATGGCAGTGTGCTCAGCAGGGGTTAAAGGTTCTGAGGATGTGGATGGGGTGAGAGGTTGCCTAGACTCAGCTAGATCTTTGAGGTAGTGATCTATGTTGGCAAGGAACTCTCCCATCTCTAATTGATGCATCATCATCAGTAGAAGTCCTTTCAATTCATCATGAACATCTCCAAGATGTCAACTGACATGAGAAGCAGTCTGGTCAGAGATGCCAGGGATGAGGAGATCCTTGGCCATGAGAGAAAGTCATTGCATCTGGAGGAAACTGTGGTAAAGGGTGTATAGCAGGGAGATGATATTGAAGTGGGATGAGGTTGCAGAGGAGAGATGGGAGTTGGTTAGCCATTTGGTCATCGATCCGAGATAGGCATCACCAGGGAGTTTCTGATGTAGGTTATGGGTGAAGGACAGGATGGTGACAGAGGTCACCAGGTGAGGGAAAACTGTGGTGACTGCTGGAATGATTGCAGTTGGGATGGGGGTAATAACAATGTTCCTGAATTGGGAATGGTGCCAGGTGGGCACTTTGGCACCAGAGATAATCTGGATGGGCTTGCTGTCAGGGAAGGTGGCCATGGTCCAGCTGGGGATGGCTACAATGGAGGATGATTCTAAGGTACTGGGAGTGATGGAGGAGGGGGACAAGATGGTATCTACAAGAGTGGAGGAAATGGTGAAGGAAGATAAAGACATGATTTTATTTTCTGAGATGGTTTCTGAGTGACAGTGTTTCTGAGGGAGCATGAGAAGGAAAAGTGAAGAGATGGAGTTTTTTATATCTATCTAGGGTGGACTGTGAATGTTTTAAGTTTCATTCTGGGATCCATGAGTCTTCTTTGGCTGAACATCCCTTCCAACAGATCAGGAATGTGTGTGAAGATGGTGCACCATGGTATTTTAATATCTTCTCTATCTCATACTCTTTCTCACCCTCTACTAGTTCTGGGGGAGGTCTTGGGAAGTTCTTGCCATGGACAGTATTTTCTCTATAAGAGGAAAGGAGGGAAGTGTGGAATACAGGGTGTATTTTCCATGCCAGTGGAAGATGGAGTTGATATGTAATCAGGGATAGTACTTTTATAATTGTGAAGGGTCCTTCCATTTTGGGTGTGAATTTTGGGTTCACCACAGAATGACAGAGGTTCTTGGCTTCTAGCCAAACCTTATCTCCCTTGGAGAACGGGGTAAAAGAATGTTTGTTTTGAGATGCCATGACTTGATGTGTGAGTTCATGGGCTGCAAGGGCTTCATTCCTCATTGCAGACAGGGATTTCAAGCAAAGGTTGATGGCAGGGAGCGAGGAGTCAGAGAGAATGACAGGTAGGGTGTGGGATTCATAGCCCATCATGAGATAGAATGGTGATTTGCCAGTGACAGAGTGGGGGTGGTAATTGTGTGCAAATTTGGTGTGGGTAATCTGTTCCAACCAGGAATCAGGGTTTGCATCACAGAAGATATGGAGATAGATCTCAACTTCCTGGTTGACATGTTTGGTTTCTCCATCTGACTGGGGATGATAAGTGGTGGACAGAGAAAGGTTGTAGTTCAAGAGATGATCTAGCTCTTTTGTGAAGGAGGAGGTGAACTGCAGCCCTCGGTCCAAGATAATCTTGTTGTAAAGACTGAATCTAAGGAATATTTTGTGGAAAAAGAGGGTTGCAATGCCCTCTGCAGTAATAGTTTTCTTAGTAAAGCAAAGAATTACCCCCTTAGTAAGCCCATGGTCAATCACAACCAATAGAGAATCAAAGCCAGAAGAGGGGGGGAGATCCATGATGAGATCACATGAGATTTGCTAGAATGGGCATGTACATGAGGATTTAATTGGTGTTAGCAGGGGAATGGTGGGATGGGTGTTTGCCTTATTCTGTTGGCAAACTGCACAGCCTTCTATGTACTTCCTTACATATTGGGCAAGTCTGGGCCACCAAAATTCAGCAGAAATGAGCTTGTGGGGTTTCAGATATCCAGGGTGTCTGGCAGTTTCGTGATCATGGCAGTGGGTGAGTACCTTATGACAGAGGTTATTAGTGGGGGGAATGTAGATACATCCCTTGTATGAAAGGACTCCTTTGGAGTATGACCAGCCTGAGAGACGTGAACAGAATGTGGGGGGTACTTCTCCTTGCAGTGCTTGGAGAGCTTGGAGGATGAGGGGGTTAGAGGATGAGGAGGAGGTGAGTTTTCCTGCTAGTGAGAAATCAGTGAGGTTGATGAAGAGAGATTTGGGGAGCAGGGTGGTTCCTGCATTGTCTTCTTCATCAACAATGAGATTGGGGGAGCAGAAGAGAGCATTCAGGGCAGCAAGTTGGAAACCTGGGATGTGGACCATTTTCAGGTCAAAGTCTGCAAGGTTGAGAAGCCATTGTGCTTGTTGATGATTCAGATTCTGGGGTTGACAGAAATATGTCAGATTCTTGTGGTTGGTGAATGCTTGGACCAGGAAAGGGAAGCCAGAGAAATAGTGTCTCCAGGCTTTCAGAGCTCAGATTATCATGAGGAGTTCTTGATCATAGATGTCATAGTTTCTCTCAGCCAGGGAGAACGACTGCAAGAGGTAGAAACAGGGGTGCCAGTTCCCATTGGTATTGGTCTGAAGCAGGATTACTCCAGTGGCAAACTTCAATGCATCAGTCATGATGGTGAAGGGTCAGGACATGTCTGGGAGGTGAAGGACTGGTTTGGACAGAAAGAGAGCCTTCAGCTCATCAAAGGATTTCTGGCAAGTGGGAGTCCAGTCCCAAGGGAAATTATTCTTTGTAAGATTAATCAAGGGATGAGCAATGGAGGAGTAGTTGTTGATGAATCACTGGTAGAAGTTGGTGAATCCAAGAAAGGAGCAGATGTCCTTAACCTTGGTTGGTGTGGGCCAGGCAGCAATTCCATCAAGTTTGACAGGGTCCATGGCAATCTGTCCTGGTTTAATGATCACTCTGAGGTATTCTACTTTGGAGGCGGCGAAGGTACATTTTTTGAGTTTTAAGTGCAGGTCGAGTTCCTGCATCCTTTTCAGAACATGTTTGGTCCACTCTTCATGGAGTTCCAGGTTTGGAGAGAAGATGAGGAGGTCATCCATGTAGATGATGAGCCATCCTTCAGTGATCATGTCCCTGAACAAATCATTCATGAATCGTTGAAATGTAGCAGGGGAGTTCATAAGCCTGAAGAACATGATGAGGGGTTCAAATAGGCCTTTGTGCATGATAAAGGTGGCCTTCCATTGGTCACCATCTTTGATTCTAATATTGTTGTACCCCCATTGAATGTTGAATTTGATGAAGACCTTTGTGTCTTTCAACTTGTCGATGAGATCAGAGACTAGGGGAAGGGAGTACATGTCTCGAACGGTATGCTCATTTAGATATCAGTAGTCTTGGCAGGGGCAGAGTTTGCCATCTTTCTTTTTAACAAAGAAGAAGGGTGGAGCTTGAGGGGAGTTCGAGGGGTGGATTTTTCCACAATTGAGATTTTCTTGGATAAAGTCTTTGGTGGCTTTCTGTTTGTCTGGGGATAACAGGTAGACCTTCCCAACTTTGGAATTGAAGGAATTGTCAAGGTGGATTTCATGATCATAAGGGTGTGATGGGGGAATGTGATTGGATGCTTCCTTCATGAAGACATCTGAAAACTTGGAGTATTCAGGGGGTAGCATGGTCTTGGGTTTGGCTTTATCAGCTGCAGCAGCAAGTTCGGTGGTGGTGGTGACTTTGTTGACAAACCTCTGATGTCTGAGGCTGCCACTGGGGGTGAAGCAGGTTCCAAAGCGGGCGACTCGATGAAGGTCTGCATACCTCTTCATGTCACTGATGAACTCGGATTCTTCACTTTTCTGGAGATGGTCAAAGAGCCTTTTGTCATAAACTTGATGAACCATGGTTTCCTTGGGGGTGGTAGTAGGATATAATTTGTCATGCTGTTTGAGGTCGGCAACATGATCTTGGTACAAGTCTTTCAACTTGTCGAGGGATTCAGAGATGGTACAGGTCTGTTTTGACTGGTCAATGAGGGGGTTGACTGCCTTCAGCCAAGGTGATCCCAGGATGATGTTTTGTCATCTGCAGTCCATGATGTAGAAAAGGACCTTTTTGGTGATTCCTTTGATGCTGACAAAGAGCATGGTGGAGAACATTACTTTTCCTTTCTTGTTGGATGATAAATCAAGGTCGCAGACTTGGAATGGCTTCTCAAGTTGAGATGTGGGGAGTTTGTTCTTTCTAACGAACCCCCAGTCAATGCAGTTAATGTCTGCTCTACTATCAATCAGGGCACAAGACTCAACAGTTTTGAGTGTGTGTGATGGTATGATGAGTTAAATGGGGATCTGCATAGACTTCATCATATGAGATACAGTTACAGATGCACATACAGGGTAGGAGGTGACAGATGTCAAGGCTGGCCTCCATTCTAAAAATCCTGAGAACAAAAATAGGTGGTCCTTCCAACCACTTCTTCATCCTCCTCCTCACATTCTTTTAACATGAGGAGGTCTTCAGGGTCTTTCTTTGTTGTTTTCTGGATGGAAGATCTAGGGGGGTTTTCAAAGGTAGTGTTGCATTTGAATGCAGAATGTCCGGGTTTCTGGCATTTGAAACAGAGGTTCTTTTTGTGGCAGCATTCCCATTCTTCAGAAGTGAGCTTCTGAGGGCGAGAGATGGATATGATGTCAATGTCCATGGCATTGGAGTCTTGGGAGAGTTTAGAGCTCAGAGTGGTATAAGCATAGGAGGGGGTGGTCTTCTCTTTTCTTGCTTCTCAGATTAGGGAGGTTCTTTCCCACTGTTTCTGGAAAGAAATGGCATGTTTGTACCAGTTGTCAATTTTGTCAGGAATGGTCTCCATGGTGAGGGTCTGGGTGGAGAGCGGCATGGCAATGGCTAATTGATAGGAGGAGATAAGGATGACATCAGTGGCTGAGAGCCTTGCAGTGTGGGCTTGAAACTCGGCATTAAAGTCCACAATGGAGGGAATCCACCATCCTTTCTTATCCTTATTCATACGAGCAGAAGATAACCAAGCCAAGGTGTCAGCCACTTTGTCTTCCCTGACAAAGGACTTTCTGAACTTTTCTTCAAAGTTGGACCATTTCCCAAAGGAGTTATCTGTGACTGTCTTCCTTCTGAAGGTTTTGGCCCAGATCTGAGCTGACCCGAGGGTCATAAATGAGAGCACAAAGGTGACCTTCTTGTCATCAGTGCGATAGATGTCAGAGTTAACTAGAAGGTAGGTTGCGATGACATCCAACCAGTCCTCTGAGTTGGCAGTGTTGCCATCAAAGGTAGCAGGGGGGTTGAGTTTGAGCTCTGTGGGTTTAGAAGAAGACATTGCTTCATATGCTTGAATAACTTTCCATGGTTCAGGTGAATCAAGGGGGTTGCTAAGAAAGAAAAATTTTCCAGTCTGTGATAGGGGAGTTGGCAACAGGGGAGTTGGCACCTGAGGGATGGATGCAGAGTGGGAAAGACAATGGGCTAGGTTGAGAGCAACTTGAGTATCCTCCTTGGTAGGAAGGAAGTCATCCTTGTCAGAGGGGGTTCAGTCGTGTGGGAGTGACTTGGAGTCAGAAGGTTTGTTGGGGCAGGAGTGCCAACAAGTATTGAAAGGGGGCCTTGAAGGAATGGTGGCTTACCAGATGGTAGCCAATAGGAAAGCTAGACCTTTTGTTATGACTACCTCGAGTGGAGATGGGTGTAGCCTCTAAAGAGGGTCTAGAAGTACTAGGACGAGAGAGAATGCAGCAAGGCATTCTACAAGGGTGAGATGTGAAGGTTCTAAGAGAACAAGGTTTTCTGCTTGCTCTATCTCAATGATTGAATGTTGAAGAGAAGACTGCCTCTGAGATTGATTGTCTCGAGGTGAACAAGAGGTTTTCCTTTAGAACAGCATAGCTTCAAGAGTGCTATGAAGTCTCAAAGAGCAAAGAGGTTCCTGGTGAGGGACTTAGAGGCAAGGGCTAGAGATGGAGCCAACACCCAGTGTATTGAGGTACATGAAGGGGAGGTCTAGCTTGAAGATACGTGTACAAGAGGATGAGTTTATATAGGTGGAGATGAAGTTGCTGACAAAGCAAATGGAATCGCATAGAATGTGATGGAAATTGGACAATGAGTCATGGTATCATAGTCAGTGATGAAAAGAAAAGAAAGTTCAAATTGGGACTGACATCCATGCATATATAAGGGATAACAGAAAAAAGGGGCTGATCATAACAGGAACCTTTCTGATGCCCAGGATACTCCAAAAAATCCTTCTGGAAGATCTGTATGAAGCAGCATTGCATTACATTCTTGAAATCCTCTTTGAAAGCAGCATCCTTGCAAGTGGCATCACAAAGTACAGTGAGAATATAGTCCATATAGTTTCAAAACTTGGTAAAATTGAGACAAACAGATTTTACATTGAGTCCAAAACTTGAATCTGTCTCATTCAACTCATTAGTCATGTCAGCCAGGGAATCAGCATCAGGAAAGCCCTTCTCATTATTACCAGCATCCAGTCCAGTCCCCACATCATTCTCTTTCTCAGCATTCAGGCCACCTGCAATGTCATCATCATGGTCATTGAAGATGCCAGTCCTGTTATCACTGGCAGTATTTGCAGTGCCTTCCAGTTCTTGCTTAACATTACAAAGGTTGATGCTTATCTCATTCTCAATCTTCTTCCACATATTGATCTTGAGCATAGAAATGAGCTGAGGCATGAAGCAGGCTTCAAGTGGTGCCATTTTGTGGTCACCTGTGCCAACAAGGAACAGATGGAGACAATGGCACTGAAAGTAAGGATGAATAGCTGTTAATGCCTACTAGCCTGCTCATGCAAAACAAAAAACTGACAATGAAAGCCAATTGTGTCCAGTGTGTGATATCAACCTCCATCCCTGCACTAGCATGAGCCAATGATTTCATCACATCAATGATACAAGTTTTTTTTTTGGAAATTGATGTTGTTAACTAATCTGATAGTCAGATACATTTGGAAATGGAATCTTTGTAGCTCACTTGTGCCTTGACATGACTGCAAAGATTGAACGCCAGATGGGTAACAAACCAGCCCAGGGTTACTCAAAGATCAGAGTCACCAAAGACTTCAGGACATACCTTAAATAGAACTTGATAAATTCCTGTGAACAAAGTGTTGAGCCACAAGACATGAAATATGTCAAGAAACACATCATGACATGGTGCTGGGCATCAGTGACATATGTGGTGATGTTGAAAGAGAGTAGAAAAGCTAGTAGCTGATTAGAATGACTTTGCTGTGACATGATGAATGCCATGTGAGAATGACTGAGTGATAACACATTGCTGCATATGTACCTCAAAGTCCTTTGATATTGAAATATCTAGCACCTCCTGCAAACAAGATGAATTCTTGTTGGCTTTATATTTACAAGCATCCCCTTCAAATCAATGAACATAAAAAACATATCACCAGTCTGCAAGATTGATGTGAAAAAAAAAACTTGATGGTCAATGGTAAGGCAAAGACATACATCAACAAAGTTTAGCAGTGGCTTCTCAGCAATTTGAAGTTTGTTGCACACCTTCTTCACATATGTCTTGAGACACTTCTGGCACCAGAAAGTCAACTGAGTAGGATCCTGGTCCAAGTCAGCATCTTGTGGCTGACAGAAACTTAGACTCAGTGGATACAGCTGCCAGTTATTGACAGACATCTCAGGAGAATCAGCACAGCCTTGAGAGTCAGTGGCAGATGAGGAAACTTGAGTGAAAGGGGATCCTATGAACATGAATGGCATACTATCCTGAGAACTTGTAGATGGACTTGGAGCAGGTCTGAGTTATTGCTGGGCTGAGGGAGGTTGTGAACTAGAACCTGACAAAACAAAGCACAAGTGGTACTGACAGAACATCACCTGTTGAGGCAGCAAGCAACACCAGGACAGCAAATGGTGGATGATGGGTCTTTTGAATGAAGTTGCTTGCTGCTTGGCTTCAAAACATGTAGTGTAACATAACACAAAAAAACCTGAGTTGTGCAATTTTGTTGATCTGGCTTGAACATGTAAAATGACAGGAGGAAAAGCAGAAGAGAAGGTGCATGTTGATGTCTAATTACAATACAACTGTTTCAAGTGGGTCTATCAAAAAAACCAGCAGTGAAAACCAGAGTATTCTATTGATACAACATCTGATCTGACATTTGATGGAACAGAAATTGCTGGTGATATAGTGAATACTGTGAAGTCACCTGCAGTGATTGCATGGGATGATATGCATGATGGGAAAAATGAGGGGTTGGCATATACATAGTAGGCTGATAACACAGAGGCTGATGCAGAATGTTAGGAGGATGTGGCCATGGTAGAGATGATGGCAGTTGATGCCATGCAGAAATCTCATACAGGTTCCACCCCACCATTTGAGAACCCACATGCTGGGGCATGCATTCTGTTAGGTGCTGGATGAGTCAAAGCTGGTGTTGGTACTTGTCAAAGTATAACTTCAGAGCAACTCCGATACAACTTCACAGGAGCTCTGACCTGTTTTGTGTGTCCTCCACTCCCTTTGTCTTCAGAGTTGTACTTTACCTATTCCAGCAACTGTTCTTGACACATTATATTTTTCTAATTGTGTCATACAATTTTCTGCAAGTCATATAACTCATTTTCTTTTATGCACTATTCCATTCTCATCCTGAGCTATTCCTAATGCATGTCACATAACTCCAGTCCAGAGTTGCTGGAGTTGGTATGCACACATACCATTTCACTATTTAATCTCTTTGTCTTTTTCAACTCACCTCAGTTGTGATTGCTCTCTGGGCATCTGGCTGAGTACTGGGCATTACTGCCCCCATCATGGATTTTGACAGGACTGGGCCAGCACACAGATACATAGGAACAGCAGGATTCAGGGTGTATATTGGAATGTGGTGACCATGACTGTGGTCAAAAACAGTCATGCTATTGGGTGCTGGGATGGTTGAAGCTTGCACTAGAACTGGGTCAGCATGTGAGTACATTGAGACAGCAGGATATGGTGTGTGCATTGAAATGTGGTAATCATGACTGCCAGCATGTACAAAGGTTATGCCATTCAAGTTAGGTGCTGAAACAGTTGAAGCTTGCACTGGGGCCAGGCCAGCAGTTGCATGATTCAAGATAGCAGAGTTTGATACAATGGAAAGATTGGCAGAGATATTGTGCTTTGTGATTTTCCTTGTGGTTTTCTTTGGTGCAACCAGCTTGTCAAATGCTGGCAGGGATGCAGGCAATCCACCCATGTCCACATCCTCTGGTTGCAGGGTGTCATCTGTTCAGTTCTGCCACCTCTTATGGCAAATCTGTCTTGTGGCTTCAGTGTGAACCTTTTCAATGTTTCCAGTGGCAACACAAAGTGGGATTTCTTGCAATGATGAGGGGAGAGCTGTGTGAATAAATGAGTAATTATGAATAGAAAATGTGTTCAGAAGGTACTTTGGGCTCAGATCATGCTGGACAATGTGTTTTCTCTGGCTGGTAACTGTTCATTCCTGCATGACAGGGAGGTCAACCAGTTGTGTGCATTTCACATTAGTACAATTGTGTTGAAGGTTAACTCCACAAAGAACATCCTGTTTTATGTCAGTAATTAAAATGTGGGAGTGGGCAAGCATACTAATGGCCATGCAATACACATTTGATCACTGAGCTCCATACATGGGACATGCAAAGTGGGGTGAAGCATTGGCATGAGAGTGAACAGCTGAAGTGCAACATCTGAAACCATATGGAAAAGAGTGTTATTGATCAAGATCTTGCATACATGACCAATTGCAAACTCTGAATTCAACAATGAATAGACAAAAATTGCATGACCATTGATCTTGATCTTGTCACCACACTTTGTAAAAAATGCATTGCTGTGTTGATACTGTAATTTTCTGTCAACCAGAGGTGAGGCTATATCTTGCTTACTGCAGAGGGTTGACTGTCAGAGGACAGATTTTGATGATTGAGAAACCTTGCCAATTCCTGAAAAATGTGATTGAAAATTTGGATGCAAATGAAGAATTGACAATTCTTACCAGCCTTGTCTTATTTTCATCTATTGTGATTCTGAGCAGTCATGCTTGAGTTAATGCTCCATCAAAAAGTTAAGAATGTACAGGGCTGCATGAACCCATTTTTCATCTCTTCAGAGAACCAATACCCACCCATTACAATGTGCTTGATGAGATTGAGCCATGCAAATATTTGACATGAATCATGACTCAGACCTTGATGGCTGCTGTGAATACATGACAATTGGAACACATGGTTGAAGGATTCATAGCATTCAGTGGGAAAGATGACGGCCAGTTCGAACTGCTGGATATAAGCAGGTAGGTGAATGAGGAAATGAAGCTTCAGCTTCATGATGAGGATGCTAGGTGAACATTTTGATGTGACATTCAAGAAATCCTCAAATGTTCACATTAGAATAGCCTTTATTCTTGTCAAATCTGCATGTATGTGTTTTTCTGAACATAATGAATGAGGTAAGTCACAATATCATCAATTTTTATATGCCACAAGAGCATGATGAGTTCGCCAAGTGTAGTCCAGCCATCAATGACCATTTGAGATACCATATTGTGAAGGAGAAATGGCATAACCTGTGCAAGACTCTTGAATTTTTTTCTGATCAGTGAACCCTTGTAGGTGCAGATGTAATCAGCATTCAAACTTGGCACATTAAGAGCATTGCATTCAACAGAGTCAAGCCAGCTGTGAAAAAGGTCAAGTAACTTCACTTTTTCAAGCAAGAAGACTGTTTGACCCCAGTAATACTTTACAACACCCAGTAAAATGGTATGTAGGATCTCTGTCAAAGTGTCAAGGTGAACATTTGTACCTATGGGTGATATATTTACTAGAGTTCTCGAGGCTAATAAAGTGACTTACCTGGCATGCCCAAGAGGGGGTTTATTATGTTTTCAAGAGTAAGAGGTCAGAAAGTTCATTCTCCAGGGCTGATTAACCTCAGATTTCTGCTTGGAAGGAGTGCCAGCCTTGCGCTTGTGAAGCTTCTTCCCCATTTCAATCACTGTATGAAGAATACTAAGAGAGAGAGAATTATGGATGCCAGTGTGCAAAACTGATGTCTGGACTTTTTCTGTTGTACCAGACAAAACCACAGCTGCAAACTGATTTTCAATCTCACTTGTAGTCTCATCTGGCATACAAAGTGGTCCAGGCCACTTGCCATCAAGTTAGCATGAAAAAAAGAATGATCTAATCACACACCTTGAATATCTGATGATAGCCTGTGTCAGATTGTTTGTACTGCTTTGATCCTCCGATGTGACAGGTGCAACAGAAGTAGTGTCAAAATATAACTCTGGTACAACTCTGGTACAACTCTGAGGGTGATCCGCCCTCCTTTTGTGCATCCTCTGCTCTATTCACTCTGGAGTTGCATTTATCCATTTCGGGATAATGTCTTGTTCCATTGTACCATTTCTTAACATGTTGTATGACCTCCAAAAGTCATATGACTCATTTCTTTCTCTTGGATCATTCCTTTTTCAACTTGAGTTATCCCAAATACACTTCACTTACCCTCACTTAACTCTGGACCAGAGTTCTCCAGAGTTAGATGCACACATATCATCTCACTATTTAATTCCCATGTTCTCTTTGAACTCACCTCAGTTGTGATTGCTCTCTTGGGCATCTGGCTGAGGTGAGATTCCTTCATTCACTTACCTATAGTTGTACTGATAGTTAGTAGTACTGGGTATCTTTGCCCACACTGTAGGTGAATACAGTTGTGATTGCTCCCTTGGACATCTGGCTGAGTACTGGGTATCTTTGCCCACACTATAGACTTTGATATCAACATGGTGAACATGCTCCATGAATGTGCTCTCAAGAAGCACATTTGCCACATTGGGTGGTATGTGGTGGGTGTGAGGTGTGGGGTGGGAGGGGGAGTGATAAAGAAGTAGAGGAAAGGAAGAAAGGGTGATGAGAAAGTGGAAAGAAGGGAGGGGGTGATGAGAGAGTAGAGGAATAAAGAAGGGGGTGATGAAGGAGTGGGAAAAAGGAAGGAGGAGTGATGAAAAAGTAGGAAGGAGAAGAAAATGATTTCCATCACTTTCCTCCCTCCCTCCCACTCTTCCATCACCTCCTTTTCCTTCTCCCCACTTCTCCATCATCCCCTTTCCCTTCTCCCACTCCTCCATCATCCTCTTTTCCTTCTTCCCACTCCTCCATCACCCCCTTCCTCTTCTCTTCACTCTTCCATTATCCCCTCCCCCTATCTTTCAC
>JBBPTO010001813.1:0-13448 GCA_038094155.1 Pulveroboletus cf. aberrans
CATAGCATGATGTACTGTATGAGTGGAAAGGGTTTGCATGATGAAATACAAAGTCCCAGTTGGACTGTTGTGCTTCCAGTGCTTCCGAGGTTCCGGTTCCCACGGTTCCGAGCTTTCCGAGCTTCTGAGTTCGGAAGCATCACTTCTAGTGAGTCAAATATTCTAAGTATGGTTGGAAGTGTTGGAAGGGTCAAAAATGTCGGAAGGGGTGTGAAAGTGACTGTAACAGGATGAAGGTTTCATCGAAGTTGATTTCATGGTTATAGAGTCTCAGGGGGGTATGTGATTGGTGGCTTCCTTGGAGAAGACTTCCTTGAAGTCTTCATGTTCCTTTGGAAGAACGATGGGGGCCTTTTCAGGTGAGGTGGTGGTGGCAAGCTCAGTAGTGGTACTAACTCAAGCAATGATGTCAAAGTTGGGGATGTAGTATCCTCCAGCTTTGTGAAGATGGTTGATGGATGTCCCATGTTGATAATGGTAGTCCTGGTCTCAGGCAGCAGTGAAGTCAGTTTCTGTGGCTTGTTGCCAGTAGTTCCAGAGGCATCCATCGAAGACTTTGTGGACCATGTGGTGATGAGAGGGTCTTGAAATATGCTGAGCGAGGTGGTCATAGTGGCTTTTGGTGTCAGTGGAGGAGTTCTCATATAGAGCTTTAGATTTGTCCTTGAATTCAGGGATGTCAAGGGTATGAGTTTTCCAGTTGATAACCAGATTCATCTTGGTTAACCATGGCATGCCAAGGAGGATGTTGGAGTTACTGCAGTTCATAACATAGAACTTGGCACATTGGGTTATCCCTCCTATGTTGGAGAAGAGATTACAAGTGAAGCACACAGACCCTCCTTGATTGAGGAAAGAATCTGCATTTCAGATGGAGATTGGAGTGGATAAATGAGTGGTGGGAAGTTGATGCTTCCTGACAAAGCCTCAGTTGATACAGTTGTGTCTGCACCTCTGTCTACAATGGTAAAGGTGTTGATGGCTTTCATTGAGTGTAAGGGGTCGATGAGTTGAATGGAAATCCTCATCAATTGCTTGTCTTTGGCATTTACAAGTACATTGGCACTAAATGAAGAAGGAAAGTCATGTGTCATGGTAACTTCACATTTCAAAAATTCATCATCCCAACCCTTCCTATGGTGGTCTTCTTCAGCTCTTCATCATCATTATCTTCTTCTATATCTTGGAGCCTGGGAAGATCTGTGGAGATATCAGTGGTGGTTACCTTCTTGACCTGTGGAAAAGGGATGGAGGAGTAGACAGGGCAAGAGTGGGACCCATGTCCCTTCTTTCAGCATCATTTCTGTTCTTTGGAAGCCAGCTTCGGAAGGCAGACAACATCAACATCCATGGCATCAGAGTCTCTAGGGAGTTTGGAGGCTGGTTTTAAATACTGGTGGGTCTGGATGGTGGAAGTGTCACAATGCTGGTGTGCTACGGCATCTCCTTCATCCCACTGTGCCTTGAAATGAGAGGACTGGGTGATCCATTTCTTGATGGTGGTAGATACAGTATCCATGGAGTTGATCCTCTGCATGAGGGCAACAGAAATCCCAACCCAGAAGAATTGGATCAAGGTCTGGTGGGCAGCAGCATCTGAGGTAAGTGGGGGGTAGATGAATCTGGCCTTCCTGACATGGAGGAGAAACTTGGTGATATAGTCATTGAGTTGGGAGACCTTCTCAATGCAGTGGATAGCAAGCCAGGATAGAGTGACCTGCTCAGTGTTGCTTCAATCGAAGGCAGCTTTGAACTCCTTGATGAAATCCTTGAGGGTACCAAAGTTATCAGTCTCAAGGGCTTTGAAACACTTGAACTCAGCCCATTGCTTGGCAGGGCCTTTGCTCATATATGAGAGGAGGAAGCCTGTTATGATTTACTTCAGACTACACTCTTTCTTTGACTTAACGCTTACATATGCATGGGTATAAGTCCCAACTTGGATGTTCATTTCTTTTCATTGCTGACTATGATACCATGACTCACCATTCATTCCCATCGCACTTCACATGCTCTTATCTCACTTGCTTCGTCAGCAATTCCTTCCATAGTATTCCTTCATATTCCAGGCCTCCCCTGAACTCTTTTACGTATATAAACCCGCTTTGTTGCACCTATGCTCCTCAGTCTAGTCTTACTGTTTATCACCGTGTTTTACCCTCGTCCTTGCTGGAATACATCATTGTTCCCACTCTGTGATACAGGCCCAAGGGTAGCCTTAATACCTTCTTGTTCTTTGTCAACAACCCTTAATCAGGAAGTCTCCATTGTCAACCTCTTCCTGAGGTCTCCTTGTCGTGACCATTAACCTGGGAGCTACCACTGTTCACTCAGAAGTCCTTGTCGTCTGTCCTCAATCGTAGGCAGACTTCTCGTCCACCATTAACTCGGAAGTACCTTGGCTGCCGTTAGCTCGGTAGCAACCCCTTGTTGCCGAACCTCGCTAGTAGGTAGGCTCCTTGTAGATGTCTTGCAATTGTCAAGCTTCATCACCACCTTGTTCATGGTTAAGACTGCAGTCCTCACGGTTCTATGCCTGCCCATCCCCAGGTCGGCTGTAACAAAGCCAATCTTCTTATGATCAGTGTCATAGATGTCCTTATTGACAAGCATATAGGACCAGGCAGAGATAAGCCATGGTATGGCTTCAGAGGGGTCCCTGTCATAGGCCTTGGGCCTAGTGAGGTGAAGTTCAACTGGTTTCGAAGTAGACATGGGGGTAGACATGAGGGGGGTGCTTTGTAAAGTAACACAATGGTGGACAGCAAGGGGTGGGTTCAAGGGTATGGTGGGAGTGACCAGTGGTGATCTCAAAGGTGGAATAGAGATAGTAGCTTCTTGGTCAAAAGGCAACTTGGCCTCAGAGTCCAAGGGGTCAGATGGGTCTTCTGCTGGAGGTGGTGGTGCACATGGGTCATGAAAGAATTCCCCACAAAGGGGTTCACAGAGGGATGGTATGGGTGAATGGTGGCTTAAGTGAAAGTAGCTAGATATGGAAGAGAGTTTAGTCTTTTGTTATGGCTGATCTAAACAAGGGCAGGCATAGAACATTTTGGGGCTTCAGACTCAACTGTGGATGGGAGCAACAGAGCTTGATGATTGCAAGATGTTTATGGGAAGCCTGCCTACTAATGAGAACAGACAACAAGAGAACTACTGAGTTAATGGTGGACAAGGAGTCTGCCTACTATCAAGGACAGATGATAAGGAAACTACCGAGTTAATGGTGGACAAGGAGTCTGCCCACTATTGAGGACCGACAATGAGGAAACTACTGAGTTAACAGTGGACGAGAAGTTCAGTGGCTTTTGGCAACAAACAATGGAGACTTTTCACTTAAGGGTGGTTCACACTGACAAAAAGCAAGAAGGTATTAAGGCTACCCTTAGGCCTGTATCATGGAGCAAGAACACCAATGTATTCCAGGGTACAAGGTGCAGAGAGAGGTGAAAAGTATCAAGGGAAAAGTAGAAGGTAAGACTAGACTAAGGTTTACATGAGTAACAACATGGATTTATATACATAAAGGAGTTTAGGGCAAGCATGAAATGTAAAGGAATACGATGGAAGGAATCACTGATGAAGCAAGTGGAATGGAATCACATGGAATGCAATGAAAGTGGACAATGAGTCAAGGCATCATAGTCAGTGATGAAAGTTGGGACTTATACCCATGTGTATGTAAGCAATAAGTAAAAGGAAAAGCATAGTCCAAGGTAAATCATGACAGCTGACTGGTTGTCAAAGTAGAGCATGGTTGCTTCATTGATGGGCCTGAAATTTTCACTGAGTAGGGAGTGCAGCCACATCACCTCCTTCACAGCATGCATCACTGCAACATATTTGGCCTTCATTGTCAATAGTGTGGTGATCTCTTGCATTTTAACAGACCATGAAATCAGTCCACCATTGAGCATGAAAACATAGCTAGATATTTCATGGAAATCTTTGTTCAAGTTTTCATCAGCATCTGTATATCCCACAATGCCTTCAGTATCTGTTCTAGGTCTAAATATGATGCCCCAATGAGCCATTCCCTTGAGATAGCACATGATGTGCTTCACCATTTTCCAATGGGCATGCCTGGGGTTTTCATTGTAGCATGCAAGGCTAGAGGTGGCATGTGTGATGTCAGGGTGAGTTCCAATAGCAGCATAAGTGAGTGAGTTCATGAGTTCATGATATGGGATGTTGTGCATGCCAGTGATCTCTTGGGGTGTCATTGGTGACTGGGGCTTTGACAGGTGGATGTTTGGGTCCATGGGGATAGCAAGGGGCTTGGCATCTTCCATATGGTAATGCATGAGGACTGAGTTGATGTATGACTTCTGAAAAATTGTGAGCATGTGACTCTTGTGATCCTGCCTGACTTTGAATCCCAACAGCCAATGAATTTTGCCCAGATCTGAGACTTTAACCTTTGTCACAAGGTGTTTCTTTGTCTCAGTAACCAGATCAGAGCTGCTGGAAGCAAGCAGCATGTCATCAATATGCACTGTAACAATAATAATATGATTTCTGGTATGACAAAAGAATATGGTGTGGTTGAACTTGCAGCGCATGAAATCTAGAGAACTTAAAATGTTGAAAAGTCATTCATACCATCAGTGGCCACTCTGCTTTAGTCCATAGATTGCTTTGATGTGGTGGAGAACTTGATGTTCAGAACCCAGGATGACATATCCTGGTGGCTGGCACATGTAATCTTCTCATCAGAGTTGAGTTTGCCATTGAGATGTGTTTTTGACATCAATCTGGTGGACTTTCCAGTCATTGGCAGCAGCCATGGCAAGTACCATATGAATTAACATGAGTTTTGGAATGGGTGCAAAAGTGTTGAAGTAATCAACACTGGAGACCTGCATGAATTCTTGCATGACTAGCCAAGCCTTGTATTGCTCTATTTGGCCAGCAATGTCTCTCTTTACTTTAAAGACCCACTTGCTTCCTACAACATTCATTCCATTTAGCTTGTCCATGACCATCCACATTCCTGCCTTATGAAGACATTCAAGCTTCTCCTGAATTTCCTCCTTCCATTACAGCTGGTTAGTATGCTTCTTCACCTCCTCAACACTCCTTGACTCAAGACATTCAATTTCAGCAGTTGCAGCAGCTAGGGTGACTTTTTGGGCTCCTCCTCAACTTTCTCAACTTTGGCAGGTAAGGAATCAGACAATACATCAGCAGGGAGGGACAGTTGACCACTTTGTTGTCTGATCATGGATCTGATGCCAGCAAGAATGTCATAAATGTAGTGGCTAGATTGTGGGACTCAGGATGAGTGTTGTGAAACAGTTGCAGGTGAAGCTACAGTCTTGTGAGGACGTCCAGGTGACTTAGTGTCCAAGTTGGCCTTGACTGATGTGCTTTCAGTTTCAGCATTGGCATGCTTGTCTCTGCTACTGTCATACTTCCCCTCAAGCTTATCAGTGCCACCAACAGCAACCTCACCACCATCATGGGCAAAGAAGCATTCCACTCAACTGTAATGGAGCGCTTTGATGGACAATATACATGGTGCCCTTTACTTTGTGAGTCAAGTCCCATCCAATGTCCTTCCTGTACCTGGCTGTTCGATTTTATAGCCTGCTCTTTCTAAACTCAGACATGGCAACCTCAAGGCCAAATATCAGCAAGATCCAGTGGTCAGCCAGTCACAGCCTCATAAGGTGTCTTACCAGTGAGAGCAGTCATTGAGGTGCAGTTTTTCAGCCAGACTGTGTGATTCAAAGCTCTTTCCAGAGGTATTGAGGAAGCTGGCCATTATGTAACAATGCATAAACCTTTGTTATAAGAATGCCATTCAAGTGGTCAGTGACACCATTTTGCTGTGGCATGTCATGAATGGTAAGCCTTCTTATGGTACCACAAGACTCAAGATGAGAGGAGAATTCATTGCTCAAGAACTCTCTCCCTCAGTCTGTGTGTAGACATTTGATTGAGGCATTCCACTGTTTTATGACCCAAGCTTCAAAGTTTTGATAGGTCAAAAAGGTTTCTGACTTGACCCAAAGAAGGTAAATCCATGTTTTGTGAGTTGCATCATCTGTGAATGTGACATAATAACAATGCCCACCCAGCAACTTGACAGGAGCCATGCCCCACAAATCAAAATGAATTTCCCCACCATATTCAGTAGAACATGCCTCCAAGCCAATGTATCGCATACACCAGTGAAGCTCCATGATGGTGAGTCACCTTTCCACAGCATTTGCTGTTCCTGACACAACTTCATGCTCAACATTGTAAAACAGCAAAAGGACTTGAAATGAAGTCCTATGCAAGAAATAGGGGTGTGGGTGTATCTCAACCAAAGGGAATTGCAAAGAAAGGAAAGAGAACTATAGGAAAGGCTTACTAAATGTCCACAGGACACTGAAAAACTCAAGTCTGGCTTCCCCCCATTTGGTAGGGCTAGGAAATCAACTAATCTTGCAGAACTTGAGGGGGAAATGTAGGGAAATGTGGGAAAAAGCTTAGGAAACCGGACTTCAAGGCTTAGGAATGGTGGTGGTTACTTGCACACTGTCTAGGAATTTATTCCTAGATACAAAAGTCTAATCTGGGCATATCCAAATGAAATACAGTAAAGAAAACATGAAAAGGACAAAAACCAGACTGAAGCCAGAGTGTGGAAATGGATTCCGAGGCATGGAAACACCAGATCCAGTGTGCAGAAACTCAGATCCAGACATTGGATTCAAATCTGACCTTTGGACTTCAACTGGCTTGACTCAGGTTGGAATGAATGGCAGTGGAATGGTCTTGGATTTGGTGGGAGCGCTGGATAGGGGCTATCTGACCGTGGGAAAACTTCGGATATCACTGTAGGGAACTCCAGTTTTCTACAATGTGATAGAGGCCTTTAAATGACTTTGGGATTTGTCCAATAACAGTACCATCATTTGATATGATAGTACAATATCCCCCTCCAAATGTGATCATACAGCCCACATCATCAATGCAGCTGATAGAGACCAGGGTATATCTGACATCAGGAGTGAAGAGGACTTTATTCAAATGAATAGTAGATGTATCTGCACCATTGGGGACTTCAATTAACATTTCACCAACCCCAGTAGCATTGAAAGATTGCTGATTCACAGCATCAAAAGATTATGGGGGAATGGTATGAAATAACATGAATTGGTCATGTTAAGGAGAAAGATGGTGGGTAGAGCTTGAGTCATAAAGCTTGATGATAGCAGTTGACTCCAATGGCTCAATTGTGGCTAAGACATATCCATTGGAGGCCTCACTGTCAGAACACAGGCTGACATTACAATTTTGCCAGGCTTCCTCATCTTCATCGACTTTGGAAAACCAGTCTTCCTCCAACTGAGTCTTGATATCTAGTAGGTCAGAAATACTGTCTTCATCACTGTTGTACCTGTCAACAGCACAGACAGCCCATGCACCAGCCTCAACACATGCTATCAACATATTTAAGCTATTTCCTTTTATGGAAGCTGAGCCTGAGAGGGCTTTCCACCACCAGTGCTTGACTTTCATGAGCCATTCTGGGGCAGACTTGAACATGTGTCCTGTTTGTGGCCTTTCCTGCCACAGTTCCAACAGACTCCTTGAGGTTTTCAATCTATGATGGCCTCTTTCCACCAGTCTGGTTCCTTTCTGAGGCAGACAGAGCTATACTCTTCTCCTTTGACTCCAACTTCACAGTTGTTGCCAGCCTATCATGCTCCTGCAGTACATAGGTCATCAGGTCATCAGGTGAGATATTCTGCTTCATCAGATGTGTGGCTGCTGAGAGATGAGCAACATTGGTTTGATAGGATTTGAGAATGGATCAAATGATGTTGGAGGAATATTTACCCTTGGACAAGTTGACACCAACAGTGGCAAGCTCTTCACAGCTAGCTCAGAGCTTATCCAGGTGAGCTCATAAATCACCTTTCTCAGATAACAGAAGGTTCAGGAATTTTGCATGAAGGTCTGCTTGGGCAAGCAATGACTTTGACTGGTACTCTGCAGTGATCATCATTCACATCTTCAAAACAGTCTCACCATGAAGAATCTTCCACAGGGTTGAGTTGAAAAAAGTGTGGATGAGCTGCTGACAGCAAAAAAAACTCTGGTTTCTGCTACTTGGCAAGAGATTTTTGATAAGCAGAAATTCTGTCTGATGTTGCAGAGTCATCAGAAGTCGTGGGCTTGGCAGCAGCACACATCAAATGGTCAACAACACCATGAGTGGCAAGAAACCACTCAAGCCTGTTCTTAAAGATAATCCAGTTTCAACCATCAGCTTCAAGTTTCAGAATTGTGTAAAGGTCTTCCTTGATGTTACTGTCCATTGTTGCAGGGCTCATAATCTGTCAAAGTTGCAAGGCTAAATGAGTACACTCAGCGCAGTTTGGGGAAAACAATCTGTATTGCTCATATCTAAACAAGTATACTATGAATAAGGTAAGTAACTGGGTATAACATTGTATTGAGAGTGTCTCACCTTAGCATGGTTCAGGGGAAATGAGTGGAGGTGTCATATCTTAGCATACAAGTATAAATGACCTTCTGGCCAGATATGAATGAAGATTAACCAATATGATGTGGCAAGATGAAGAAACAGGGAACCATAAACTGAGAAATGAGTAACAAAGAGACAAACAATGAATAACAATCAACTAATGTCACTACCAAATGGCTTGACCCCATCTGACAGGCAGTGTGTAGGAGGAGAGAGAGGTCAAGTTGAAATGTATATAAAGATGAAAATTTCAATGATGATGGATTCATTTGAGGCTTTTTTGAAAGAGGGGAGGTGAGGAGGTGAGGAGTTTTGCCTCTTTCAGTAGAGCTTCAGTTTCCTCAGTGTTAAGGGCCCAGCAGACACTGTATATAGTGTGGCAGACATAGAGGGCATTGATGGCATTAAAGACAGTGGTGCCAGTATAGACATCTGCCAGAGATGAAATAAAGGTAGAAATCAGGTCTGGGAAGGTGGGTGCATGTTGGTTTTCAGGAATTTGTGTGAGATTACAGTAGGTGTGGAATATGAGTAGGCCTGAGCTGTACCATTACTTGATTGAGTTCACCCACATGCTCAAGATGACAGAGAAGATGCAGAAGGAGTTGGAGTGTATATGAAGTAATGGAGGGGTATGTGAGGTGGTTGTGCACCAGTGAAGAAGGTATTCACATGTGAGACAGTTAAGGCAAAGCTGTGGATTGGATAGCCAGGAGGAAGAGGAGATATTTGAAGACATCATTGGTGGGGTTGATTGTGGCTGTGGTTAAGATGCTGGGCTTCAATGACCCTGATGTTGTTATAGCTGATATGAAAGGAGGTTGGTGTGGAGATATGTGTAGATAAGAAGTTTGGCTGTGACTGTCTCAGCCCATCCAATGTGACAACCACCAGTGTACCAGCCTGAAAGTAAGTTTCAAGCTTTTCAATTGCCTTCAAGGTGTATGCCCAGGCCAAATAATGTGAAGGCAGTGAAGAAGGTGAGAAGGTCAATAATGGATTATAGGTTTTGAAGGAAGGCAGGGGGGGCAGGAGAGACTAGCCAGTTTTTCCACCAATTTAAGTCTTCCAGAGGGTCTCATGGGGGAGCACATGGCATCAAGGGTTGGGAGTAAAAGATGGCCAGCATTGTATCAAGGCATACAAGATTGAAGTAGCCCTTAGTGTTATGATCAGCCCCTTTTTCCTTTTTCTTGCTTACATATACATGGGTATTAGTCCCAATCTGGACATTCCTTTCTTTTCATTGCTGACTACAATACCCTGACTCATTGTCTGATTTCCATCACATTCTATGTAATTCCATTTGCTTCATCAGTGACTCCATCCCAGTCTATATAAACTCACCTTTTCTATACTTGTATCTCTAAGCTAGACCTCCCCTTTGTGTACCTTAATACACCAGGTCTTTGCTCCACTTCTCATTCCAGCTCTTAGTCCCTCATCAGGAATTTCCTTGCTCTTTGAGACTTCATAGCACTCTTGAGGCTGCACTATTCTAAGGAAACCTCTTGTTCACCTCAAGACATTAGATCTTCAAGGAAGTCCTCTCTTTGATGTTAGATCATTGAGACAGAACGAGTAGAAAGCCTTGTTCTCCCAGAATCCCTGTACCTCATCCTCATGGAGTGGCTTGCCTCACTCTCCTTCATCCTAGTTACTCTAGACCCTCTTTTGGGGCTACACCTATCTCTACCTGAGGTAGTCATAACACTTAGAAAATATGAGAGAGACATGGATAAGCTTGCCATGGAGGCATTGGAAATCAGGTAGGGTATATGTACACTATCATTGCCATTTGGTGATGGTGATTATGTATTTGGTTTGTTTAGACTTGGCTAGATGTGCCATGCACTTGGTGAGGTCCCATGTGAGTTCAATGAAGGTGGGGGTGATGGAGAAGGTGATGGCCTTGAAGGCTTTCCAGAAAGTTCCTAAGTCATTGAAGATCTGGTTAATGTCAGTTATGTTGTACTAAAAGGAACAGTTGATAGGGAATTGAAAGAAGGAAGTTGAGAAGTCTTGAAGTGGGACTGTGTGGCCATTATCACAATCTTCAGTGCATCAATTAGACTAGGTTTCACTGGTGAACCAGGATTATTCACTACATATGGTTGGATCACCTAGTATGAAGATTCATTCAGTGGTTTCACACTAGATTTTATTGTAGGAGTGGAGGTGGAAGATTGGGATGTGAATGAAAAGGTGGTCATCTATCTATCATAAGATGGGTCCAATTCTGGCATGGTGCATTATGTCTGTCACAGCACTTTCAATTTTATCATAGTAATTTCCTGACAGTGTAAAACTGAAGCAGATTGATGGGCAATTCCAAGATCAACCGAAGATCATTTTCCATGAGATGGGCCTAATTTTACATTTCCTTGGGCTTAAATGCTTAAACACTCAGTAGTCAAAAGAGAGAATCCCATTGCTGTGCAAATACAATGACAATTGAGTTGTTTCTAATTTCCTTAGAGTCAATCTGAAAAATAGCACTGGCCATGCCACCCAGTAGATTTAGCATTATACATTATTGATACTTCATCTGGCAGTCATGGTGATATGTACATAATACAAGCATGTTCTTTCAAGTATGAATGTACTCACCTCCCATGGCATGTTGGGGCAAGCAGAAGCATGACCAGACTTGTCCAGGATAAGCAGTGATGCCGGATATCTTGTTTTATTCCATTGGTACTGTGAGCATGTCCAGGATCCTCAGTAGTCAATGAGGGAACAATTATGTTTTTTGACTTTTTGCACAGAATTTGTGTAATGATTTAATGTATATATATCCTGCAATCAGTGTATAGACCAGCTATTATTCACTAGGTCAGTGACATCATCATGTGTGGATAGTCACATAAATGCTGACACAAATGGGCAATGTGTGATAGGCATGATGTTTGGCATCCAGATGGTGGTATTTGAGTCACCCAGGGAGAAATTCACAGCATAGGGATTGCATTTACCACCACCTGTAATAGACTTGTTCCTCAACATGCCATGATTCTTACTGTTTGCTCCCAACTGTCAATGCAACACTGTTAGAGAATGCACTCATGAACATGTATGTAAGAAAGTCCATATCACTACTGTACATTTCAGCAAGAATTATTGAGAGGGGTGGCTGATTCTTTCCACTCTCCTAGCATACCAGTGCATCCAGCTTGAGAGTTGCTAATGAAGTCAAACATACTGTTTGGCTCATGCATGCTATGTGATCCCAAATAAATCATGTTCCTACATACTGGGCTCTTAAAGAGAAGACTAATTGCTTGGAAGATGTGACCCAAGAATGGGTACATGATATGGGTTGTTCCCTTAATGCATATATTGAGGATGCAACCCAACTCACAATTGCTTATACTGACTTACCACTTCATCAGTGGTGTTGATCATAGTAAAATCTGCTGCCATGGCAGATAAAAACAGGCTATGGGTAGTTTTTCTATCCACCTGAATGGAACATCAAGTTCTTATAGTTCTCATTCTAGCCTCTGTACAGCATGGCCTACTTGTCAAATCCTGCCCTGGAAAATATGTTGTGAAGTATTTCCCAGATCAGGAATGATAGACCTACTAGGTTGCATGGGAATTACTATTTAACACAACAAGAAAAAAGCTAACTTACTTGAAAAGGCAATTGCAACACACAGTTGAAAGATGATCTAGAAGATAACCCCAAGTCAACAATGGGCTCTTTATTGAGTGATCTCAAAGAGAGTGGGAACCAGGTGAGCTTTACTGACGGAAAGATTGAGGAGGCATAGTTGTTGACCAAAAGTTGAGGGTAATGATGATAGGGTGAATAATGGAAAGGTCAAGAGTCAGAGCAAGCTCACAACTTTTTGAGTTTCATGGTTGTTGGGGACAGTGAGAAGTACTGCAAGATAGGTTAAACACTCTGAGTATGGAAGGATGGTCATCCTTAATTGGAACAGATGAATTTCTGACCTATGCAAGAGGCAGACAACAGGAGTGTCTGGAGGGGTCATTGTTTACCTATGCAACAGGTCTGCAAGGAGTATATTGCAAGAGGGCAGGACAAAGCCCATTTGACTGTTTGATTGTTTGATTTAGTTATGAAATAGCAACACATTGATGAGTAGATATGTATTTACCATTACAAATCCTGGCCATTTTTAGTTGGAAGGATGAATAAGTGGGAATAACCTGTTAAGTGTGGTCAAGATCAATTAACAATGAAAATCAAGGAGGGGACTAAGCAATGTATCCAGTTGAATCAAATCAGTCTGAGTGTCAAGTCCGGATCCTCCAGGCTCAAGTCCGGCAGAGGTCCGAAGTGAAAGAGAGGTAAAGGAGCAGAGGTGGATCAGAGGTCCAACAGAGGTAGGGGACGGAGGTGCGGAGATACAAGAGCGTTGGCGCAGGACGTATGTTTCACGCCCTTGCTCAAGTCTGGCCCTCAGATGAAGGAGGCAAGAGAGAGGAGAGAGATAGAGCGGAGGGGAGACTTAGAGAGGAGACTTGAGGGGAGGAAACTTAGTTGATATTCGAACTAAGGAATACATGCGGAGGTCTCAGGTTTATATACAAAGGGATCGGATCGGAGCATGGATCGGAGAATGTAAGTATCATATGGACAAGATACAGGAATGATCAGAGGATGTTAATATCCGATGGGCAGTGTTCATAGGGCATAGGAATAGAGAATGAAATGGAGAGAGAGCATATGGTAGAGCATAGGAATAGAGAATGGAGGAGAGAGTGACCTGTGTCGAGATCTGGACCAATGGGAGGGAGTCCGATGGGAATACGATGTCTGAGGTCAGATGTCCGAGTCAGTCCTTGAGTGGTGTTTGTCGGGTCCAATCAGAGACGACCAGAGATGACGAGGTTGGAGTCGGAGCTCTATGCGAAGGTGTAGGGAGGTGTGTTCAGGATGGATATGACACTGAGGCTGTGATTATGGAGAGGACATACACCTGCACCT
>JBBPTO010001814.1:0-13442 GCA_038094155.1 Pulveroboletus cf. aberrans
GCCAGAGACAATCTGGGTTCCATCAGGTGAATAGGCAACAGAAAAGACTGAATCTGTGTGCCCCTGGAATGGACCTGCCACACACTGGCCTGTGCTTGCATTCCAAACTCTAATGGTGTCATCTGAAGAGCCAGAGACGACCTGGGTCCCATCAGGTAAATAGGCAACAGAGTTCACACAAGATGTGTGCCCCTGGAATGGACCTGCCACACACTGGCCTGTGCTTGCATTCCAAACTCTAATGGTATTGTCTTCAGAGCCAGAGATAATCTGGGTCCCATCAGGTGAATAGGCAACAGAAAAGACTGAAGATATGTGCCCCTGCAATGGACCTGCCACACACTGGCCTGCACTTGCATTCCAAACTCTAATGGTGTTGTCTTCAGAGCCAGAGACAACCTGGGTCCCATCAGATGAATATGCAACATAGTTGACCCAAGAAGTGTGCCACTGGAATGGACCTGCCACACACTGGCCTGTGCTTACATTCCAAACTCTAATAGTGTTGTCCCTTGAGCCAGAGACAATCTGGGTCCCATCAGGTGAATAGGCAACAGAACAGACTGAATTCGTGTGCCCCTGAAATGGACCTGCCACACACTGGCCTGTGCTTGCATTCCAAACTCTAATGGTCTTGTCCCAAGAGCCAGAAACAATCTGGGTCCCATCAGGTGAATAGGCAACAGAATTGACCCAAGAGGTGTGCCCCTGGAATGGACCTGCCATACACTGGCCTGTGCTTGCATTCCAAACTCTAATGGTCTTGTCCCAAGAGCCAGAGACAATATGGGTCCCATCAGGTGAATAGGCAACAGAAAAGACTGAATCTGTGTGCCCCTGGAATGGACCTGCCACACACTGGCCTGTGCTTGCATTCCAAACCCTAATGGTGTTGTCATAAGAGCCAGAGACAATCTGGGTCCCATCAGGTGAATAGGCCACAGAATTGACTGATCTTGTGTGCCCTTGCAAGGTGTGAACCTCCACTGGCCAATCCACTGGATTTCCTGATGTGATTGAAACATGTCTTCGCAAGTGAGTAGCCCAGAGTTCACATAGCAGAGAGTTGGAGGGTGTTTGAGGCATGGCTGACAGATAAAGATGGGATGTAGATTTTATGAGAACTGGAGCAAACACTTGAATGAATTTGGATCCCTCTGATGCCAGAGTGGCAACCTCTTTGCCCTGCCAACATCCCTGATTAGTATCAATGATGACATGACATTTTGTTTGATCCCACCTTGGCCCATTTTTTCAGGATGCTGCATGCTTCCATGGCAGATGATACAAATACTGTTGGGAAGGAAAGGGAAAGGAGGTTGATGACTTCAAGCCAGTAGGGAAAGGAATTTTTGAAGAAAAGTGTAACTTCATTCAAGAGCTCTGGAGTACAGTCCACATGTTGCAGGTGAACCATCCAGTATTGGCAAGAGTAAACCAGATGAGAATGAATAGTCTTCTTGATCTGAGTGGGTAGGTCTGGAACATCTTTATTGAAATATTTGGCATTCTTTAGGTTGCAGATGTTGAATCCAAGGGTTTGTTGCATGCATGCAAGCAATGCCTTCCCAAGACAGAGTACATGCTGGGAGTGAATGGAAACATGAAAGGCAGAACTACGACTCTTATCCAATAAGAAATCATGAAATGAGGTATGAAGTGGCTGGATGGGCCTGTCTTCATCTAGCACACCATCAAGCAATGATCCCATGGGTTTGATGACAGCTTGAATACTCATGCCCTTTTCTGATCCAAACAGTGCACACAGAGCCTTGAGAGATAATGGCTCTTTCAGTGCAAGCACAATACCCATTATATTTTGAAAGGATTGTTGTGCTATTCCCAATGAAAAGAGTTGCCCTAGGATTTTTATATATAGCTCATCCAAAGGATGAATACCAGCTTCATTGTCATTTTTTAAAAGCACTTCAAGTCGTTGAGTTTGGCTTAGCCCAGCAGATCCAAGTCCTTTGATGAAATTGCATGCAGTGGATGCCCATTGGAAAAGATGTTGGGAATGATGGACAAGTAGCTCACACCACTTTTGATTGGGCCAAGAAATCTCCAGCTCAGTAAAGTGGTGAAGAGAATGATAGATAAACTTGTGGATGTCTTCATCAACCACATCCTCAGAAATGTCACCCATCTGTTTATGCACCACATGACAGCCAGATAGAAATGCAGAGAGGATATCACTTTCTGGGCGGGTGGTGATGAGAAAGCGAAGGTTTAATGGAAGGAAATTTCCACCAATTTGAGTGGAAATGGCCTGTAGGAGTTGTTGACGACTGTCCCAATCTCCACTTTCATCAAGAGCATCAATCACAATCACCAAGGGCCCAACATGGTGAAGATGCTTGCTCGGTTCAGTGATGAGCTTCTCAAGCTGCTCAATGAGTGATGTCGATGTTCGAAGAGCCCGGGTATCTTTCACAATGCGGCAGAGGGCAGACTTGTATTGGGGGTCGTGATCAGAGAGGTCACGCGCAATGGTGCTGAAGAGGTTTTGTGGATTCCGCCTCGTAGTGTCACTACTGGAGAAGCAATATGACGAGCCTAACCGCTTTTGCCCATCGAAAAGCTGAGCGACAGAATGAGCAACCGCAGACTTGCCCGAACCGGCGACACCAGTGAGAAAGCAAATTCGCGGGGCAGCTTCATCGGGGTCGTTGAGAATGTCACAGATATCCCGGAGGAGTGACTCGCGGGTCCCGGGGAGGCATCCTTTCTCCCGTGCATATCTGGCTCCGAACGCATAGGGCATGTCGTTGAGGTCAATCAATTCCACTACGTTCCATGTCAGTGACAATCTGCTCGTAGCCCTGAAAGGTTGTGCCCACCAGCATGCTCTACAAGATTCATCATACGAACGACTGTCACCCCTGTCTGGAGTCCAACTCCCTCGACGAACCAAGACTTTAGTTCCTGCAGTGTGTTTTCATAACCTGTAATCTTCGTATCGATGTCGGCAAGCGTGTATTTTGCTGTTCGAATCCCTGGATACGGAGATCAGCAGTGAGCACTATGACAGAAAAGACGACTCACAAAAGTTCTTTTGCTTGGCGTAATCGGAGATGAAATACCCGCACTCGGTCACTTGCTGGATCAGAGGCGTGATCCTCTTGACATGTACGTCAAACTTTTTGAGGAACTCTGCATCCTCGACAAACGAAAATGCGTTGGTCATCACGTCTGCTAAGCGGACGATGCGGTCATCCCGGTCCTTCTGTTTCATGAGCACCTATGCGAAGCGTCGTCGGTGATGAGGAGCATTCGAATGTCGCTAAGAAAAGGCAGACCTTGTTTGCGGCTGATATAACAGACCAAGCGAGCGACATGGATGGATCTGAGTGAGGTTCAGGTCGTGAAGGTGGCAACAGATCAGAGAGTGAATACCTCTGCGATACCGGACACGATAGCATCAAATTGTTTCATCTTCTTCATCAAATCTTCGAGTGACTGCGCTTGGGGCAAAATCGTGGCGGCACCGTCGACCACAGCACCCATACGATCGAGGCCCGCTGGGGGGCCGAGTGCATCTATCCCCTCCATCGCCTTGTGGACGGCGTCCACAGCTCGACGTTCACTTGCATTAACGCCCGTGTGCACCTCGGTGATCAGCGCAAATCTAATCGTAATCTTGCCATTGTCGAGAAGTGACTCGAATACTGTTCAATGGAACAATCAAATCAGCCGACCATCACAGAAGTAAAGGGAATCGTACCGCCGTCGTTCAGCTTCCCCAACATGTTGCCGATGGTGTCACTCATTTGGCCAACCAGTTTATCCTTTCCAATTCGATGTTTCCGACAAATCTTGGCAACGAAAGAGGAACGATGATCTCCATCGCTGCCAGTGATCACTATCAGCCTCTGATAGAATAAGCACGAATGAGTACTCACAAGAACCATTCCGCATCCCAACGAGTGCATCTTTTCTTCTCTTTGCCAGTTTCCGTCCTCTGCGACTGATCGCCCACGCTAAATTCGGCTTGGTATCGCCTTGCAACCGGTAGTTTTCGCCCCACTTGACTGCGAAGTTCGATATCTGAAAAAAGAGGTCGATTCTTGGGTACAGCAGGACGGGAGTTGCAGCCCTACCTTTGACCGTGATTGCTTTCGACCTAGAGTCCACATGTTCAGCACACCACGGAAGAAGGAATAAAGGAAATTTGTGCGCACGTGGTAGTATTCATGACTAGAACGAGTCGTCTTGGTGCCGGAAGAGAGTCTACAGATGCCAGGCGAACAACTTGAGGCTTGAGCGCGCGTGCTGTAGTCGCGTCGGTGCTAGCCGAGCCTGCGGTAGAGTCCGTGCGATTCGGAGACCTACGATTCCCCTCGTACTAGAGCGTTGCTGCTCCGGCGGGCTTGCGGTAAGCTTTTGAGTTCACATGCGATGATCCACACGTCGTTCGTTGACTTGTCTACGAATCTCCACTGGTACGGGCAGCTGAACCCATCCTTTTTGCAGCCAGAACTGAGTCGCTGCCCCTCGTAATGAATTTCGAAGGACACTCGCATGCGCAGATGAAAACTACAGCAGCATCTACCAAGATTGAAATGAGGTGCGCCGATGAGCCTGCGAAATGCCGCACTCTCCTGAGAAACATTCGCTGTGCCTTGATCCAGTCGAGTGAGCCAATCAGCGCACAAGCGTACTTGCGACCCGACGTCCGCAAGTCGATTAGATCCACCAAGGGCCTACCAGTGAGCCGCTGCGCGGCACGGCGACTGCGTCTCACTCGACGTCGTCTTCACACTCTCCAACAGAGTCGGAATAGGCACCAGATGCGAAGTTCCTACATCGACAAGAGTGTGTAATGGACGCAAACCGCGGTTCATCCTCGTCCGAATAGACGCGTTCCTTCCTGACCGCATGATTCGCCATGGCTTGTTATACTCCAGTCTTGGCATCCACCTCGGTCCTGCCAATGTTTTCTTCAACTCTGTCCTCGCCCACGATGACAGCGCATACATCACGGCCGTTCGCTTTCCACGGATTTGGACCGCGAGCGCACACATACAACATGCTGCTCTCTCGTGAAAGGCACTTCGAGCCCCCGTGCAAATTCGCGATAAGAATGTTACCCGATCGTTGACAATGCACAAAGCTGGGCATGAGAATGGAGAACACGTGTCAAGTATGGATGGCGAAACGGACAGGATCTTTGGGGTGAGGGTGAAGTTGTATGATTTTTGCTGGGCCGCAAGCGTCAAGGTGTGTCGTCGCGCTACCCGCTTCGATTAGTCTGTTGACCATCGGCTTTGATACAGAAACTCATGGTGGCAATCGTGGTACTTGATTCACTCCAGCCAACGACCATAAGGACTAATGGTCTTTCCTCTGGATACTTTGCATGCCGCTTCGCACTGACCTTGTCATGCACCCCGGAATCGAACAAAATTTATTCGAAAGGGGCTATATGCATCGTATACGACACTTTGTGCTACATTCGCAAGTAATCTCTTGCTTGGAATACCTTGTGTGTGCCGTCCGACCACAAACTAACTGTAACACGGTGAAAGTATGCACCGGCGAATTAAAACTGACGCGGCTGCCGTATCTCTGTCGGGAAGTGAGACGCATGCGCAAGGCATCATCCAGGGTGATGCACCATCGATCGATCGACGATCACCTTTTGCCCGTACATGCAAAGCTGTGGGACGCCTAATTCTCTGAGATGAATGGCATCGATATGAAGGTGATGAGAATCACCTCACTGCCCACCATCATTGCATCTGACGTATCGAACAGATTCTCGAACCGGCAGCAGTTTTGCACCGCCGAATTCCTCCGTCCTGACGGCTCAAGACAATTCCAAAACGTTGATCGGCGGCACCAGGTTGGAAATGAAGACCTACCTCATGACTGGTATTGTTGGCGGCCATCATACCGATTTGCTGCCGTGATTAGGGTTGGGGCTGCGACACGGGGGCGTCAAAAGACCGAGGGTCACACAGCGAATTCACCAAATGTCCACGGAAGTGAGGGGTTGCAGTCTTGTGCGGCGGTGTTTTTTTTTTCGAAGGGCACTAGGCTTGAGGGGGGTGTTAGGTGAACATTGGTAGAGTCTTTGGGTTCCCCATCAATAATCCCAGTAACCGGTTAGAAGGTCTTTGACGGGCCGCAGCAGAGAGGAGTTTTGAAATGCGAGTGGACCACCTGGTTCATATACTTGCTATGAAATCATCCAGTAAGCACGGGGCGTGTATTCGTTGAGGTAGTAGGCAGCGATGTTGGAAGCGTCGAAACCGGGGTTTGCCTGATACTCCCGAAGGCGACAAACACGCAGCACGTGGACACAAATCTTGATACGGCAACCTGTGCAGCAGAAAATTCGTCGGCTTCCCGCGTTGCACTAAAAAATTGCGCTGCGAGACTGACTAACCCACCCGCTGGAAGCGCAGCAATAGGCCCGCATACTCGTCTTGGTCCTCCTCAGACCGCGTCCCGCAGCTCACTGTAGTGTTAGAACATCAAAATCGGACTAAGGTATGACTCGAGGCGGCCGATGGTCTCCGCCAAGTTCTGCATAGGCATGTCGTAGCCTAAAGAAAACGACAACAATGACGACGATACCACTTTTGTTTCGTTACATGCTTCCTTATTTGTTGCCAGAACAAGATTGTCCGCTACCACTGCGCCTAAATGCTCCCTGAAATTGTCAACCGTCTCGGTAAAATAGAATCCGTTTCCTTTACTTTGCCCGCGATGGCTCCCCACCCCTTTTGCAGCGACGATGTCTACCTCTTACTCCAAACGGCTCTTATCGAACGCATACACGACAAGGAAACTCTCATCCGCATTCAAGCTATCATCGCCCTCTCCAAACTCTGTGGTATAGAAGACGTTTCTGACGTCAGAGAAGACGGGCAGACCACCATGGACATCCTCTTCGATGTGCTCAGTCCTGACCCAGCAGCGTATGTTTACTCTCCAGCACGTGTTTACCTCTGATGGCCCACCAGTGAAGTCCGCTGCCCTCCTCAACATTCCACTGTCACAACATACCATCTCTGCCATTCTCTCCCATTCACGCGCCGTCTTGTTTACTCTGCGATGCTCGAAAAAACTGCACGATGGCCGACGGTGCCATGGGCGCCCTTCACCCACGCGTGTTCACCATCACACACAGAGAGCTTATCATCTGCAATGGTCTCAGCAACCGTGAGCCTGCCATCCGCTGCCGGGTCCCTTCTCGGCGCCTGGGTCGGGGCCGACCTAGAATGAAGGTGGCAGCGTGATGGACGACGTGATCGCATTCCTCCAACTGTTTGACCTCAGCAAGAGCAGTGTAGCTGAGGACGCACTCTTGAGTATACTCGCCACGCACGTCGACATCTTTGACCATCTCGAATTTAAAGGTGTGTATATGTGCTCTCCTGTGCCCGATCTAGCTCACTCCCTCGCAAAAAGACACGTCTCGGGACGCGCTGACGCTCGAGAAGGCGTTTCTGACTCGTGCGTACGTGGGAAACTGCATCACGACTGACGGTCAGGCCAAATTGGAAGTCCCTCACCGTCGTAACCCACCTCGCATTCCAGATCCAGTGTGTGTACAACAAGTACCTGAAAGACTCGACGCGATCGCACGAGAACGTGCCCTGCTCGCGCTCGACGCCCACGCACAGCGCGACCGTGATCGCGACGTGTTCAAAGAATCGACCAAAACTGATGAGGGAAACACCATCCTTGCATGAATGTACGCTCCAGGTGATTTCGAAACGAGCAGTCCGATGCAGTCACATTGCAGCTGGCTTCATCAGTATCGCCATTACCACTGGCGTTCTGTAACGTTCGCTCCCGACTAGGCACTTACAAGGATATAGATGACCTAGACCTCGACAATCTCGACGACCTGAAAGAGCCGGGCCGGAGGTACATGCATCACCCGATCCAAGGTAGATGGTCAAAGGTCACATATCGTGCTGCGAGGGAACGACAAGCGGCGAGAACGCCTCGGAGTCTGCCAGAGTGTAGTCTACAACGAAGGAATGGCAAAGTCCCAGGCCGCCCATCTCGTCTTCAACAGAGTTGGAATAGATTTGAGGTGTTCCGCGTCGACAAGAGTTCGTACTAGACATACACCTCGGCTGACCATCCTCGTTGAGCTCCTTAACTGCATGGCTTGCAATATACCAGGACGGTCACTCGGTGAGACACTAGTTCCGGCATCTACCTCCATCCTGCGCAAAGTTTACTTCAACTTCGTCCTCGCTCATGGTGACAGCGCGCACGTCACGGCCATTAGTGTTCCACAGACATGGACTGTATGCAAGTACACACAGTAACACAATACGCCATTCTCTCGTAAAATGCACTCCGAGCCCTTGTGCAAACCCATGATAGGAATGTTACTCGAACGTTGATATTGCCAAAAGCTGCGCGTGAGAATGCAAAACACACATCAAGTATGGAGGGCGAAACGACAGTTTGGGGCGAAGGTGGTGTTGTGTGGTCCGTGCAGGGCCGCAACTGTCAAGGTGTGTCGTTGCACCTCCGGCTGATCATCGGCTTTGATCCAGGAGTTCATGGTGACGATTGTGATATGTTATCCACTCCAACCAATTTCTATAAGGACTAATGGTCCTTTGCAGTATACTTTGCATGCCGCTTCACATCGACCCCGTCCTGCAGGACATCGGAAACATGCAATCGTCCACTGAATTGGACGAAAGTCACCCCGTAACACGCAGAAAGGATTGAATGCTTCGTATACAAAACTTGTATTACATTCACAAGTAATCTCCGTGTTCAATATGAAATATGGATGAATTTTGGCGAGCACCCAATGAAACGATATACAACCCTGTGCTTGGAATGCCTTGCTTGTCCTACCCGACCGCAAACTAAACGAAAGTGTACACCGATGAATTAAATACGACGCGGCCGTGTGTCTGTCGGGAGGTGAGACGCATGCATACGGCATCATCAAGAGTGACACACCATCGGTCGATTGAGGTTCACCTTTTGCCCGTACATGCCAGCGGTGGCACGCCTGAGTCTCTCAGGTGAATGGCATCAATACGAAGGCGATGAGATTTGTGGCACTGTCTATTGTTGTTGTGTTTGAAATATCCTCGAACCGGCAGCAGTTCCGACGTTTGCACCATCGAACGTCCCCGTTCTAACGGTTCCACACAATCCCAGGACGTCGCCCAGCGGCACCATGTTGGAAATGGAGACCTATCTCATGATTGGTGTCGTTGATGGCAATCATGCCGTTTGGCTGCCGTGATTGGGGTTGGGGCTACGACACGAGGGGGTCAAAAGGCCGAGCGAGGGTCACACAGTGAATTCACCAAACGCAGGCAGAAGCTCAAGGAAGTGAGGGGTTGCAATACTGTACGGGGTCTTTGGCTTTTGAAGGGCACTGCGCGAAAGTCGATAGAGAAGAGGGAGTCTTCAGGTTTTGGTTACCGACATTGTTGATGGGATTAGAGGGACTTTGACGGGCCACACGACAACTGTGGAGAGGAGTCGTTGGTATTGAGATGCGAGTAGGTGCTTCAGCACATAGTGCTAGGGAATAGGAAACCGGGGAAGGGCGCAGGGACTTACAGAGTCGGACAAGGGCGTCCACGAGTGCGCAGGCAGAGGCAGGGTCCATATCCTCAGCAGCCATCGGGGACAGGGAATTTGAAGGTGGGCAGGGCCGTCCACATTCCATTGGGGCGATTCCACTTGAAATGAATGCAGGGCTTCATTTTGCTTCATGCCGTGTGAGTGCTAGAAATTCTGTCAGCGACGTGACTCAATGGTCCGAAGGGATGTGCCCAATGGGCCTCCCTGTAAAGGCCAGCACGACAGTGACCGATCCAAGTCGACTGACACTCTGGTTTGATCCCAGCATTGTCGAAACAGTGAGTGTTATCTGAGCCTTGGAACAAGAAATGATGTCAGTTATCTGAGGAACTGATGATATCGAGCCCGCAGAACCGGACACGTGGGATAGACGTTTGTAACTGCACGATCCCCAAAATGTCATCTTCCAGGGATCTACGTCTCATCAAGACTCTAAAAAGCATGTGCATCGCTCTAGCGTCTAGCATACCAAGCTCCGAATGCAACTGTACGACAGTGACATCAAGAGTGTGAGCTATAAACATACCACGGATGGGTGTGGAAGAATCGAGAAAAGGACGAGATGGCCAAATGTCAGACTATGGTTGAATGTCTGATGTTTCGAAACTGAGGCTCAGTGTGCCCAAGGACGAGTCGCGGTAAAAATCGCTTTGTCGCTCCTTGGAAACGGACGGTTGACGCCCAACCGTATTGGCAGACGACTTGTCTTGTGGGATACACGGAATGCGTAGGCTTGCCATGAAATCATCCGCGATGACTTCGACCTGGGCGTGATAAGTATGGGGCGTGTATTCGTAGTAGGTGGCGTTGGAAAAGATGAAGGAGAAACCGAATCTCATTCTACACGTTGCGGGGCCAGAAAAAGAATGGCGTCAGCATCGATGGCAGAGCTGAACTCGGACGAAGCGTCGAGCCATCGGTGTTTGCCGGATTTGTTGGCGCTTTGACGGCTCGCCACTCCAGAATTCGGAATCACCGCATGGCTATCGCAGAATTCCGGGTCCTGCTCTTAGCCTCGCTCAAGAGGCCTCGGGAAGCCTGTTGGTGTTTTTTCCGACGATTTATAGTCGGAAGAGAACAATAACGCCTTTTTATTCTCTGCCCTCAAGCCTCTATTCCCGACCGACAACGTGGAATCCAGTTTCAGGTTCTCATAGACCTCTTTGTCATGCCTCCCTCTCGGGTTCACGGCCGTTATTCCATTGGATGTCGTCCATCCACTTTCCCAAGTCCTACCTGTAAGCCGTCGATCGTTTCATCTTTTATCTGTCTCACATAGCATGCGCAGCGGACCTCATCAAACCGGCGCTTTGCCATCACCACGTTCTGTCACGTTCGCTCCCAACGTCACCCCCGGCACCTACAAGGAGACTGACGACCTAGACCTCAACAACCCCGATGACCTCTCGCTACCCCTGGACTCGCAGTTCTTCCCACCTTCTGAACAGCCTCCGAATCCGACGACCGAGAGACGCTCCCCCCCCTGGCAAGCGCCGGTCGCTTGGCTATATCCCTCTCCCGCTCAATGCGTTCAAGCTCTTCCGCGCCGATTCTGTGCGACAGAAACATGTCCCTGGATCGACCGAGACCAACCACGGGTCACTCTCAAAGATCATCGGTAACTGCTGGTGCACGCTTCCCCTCGAGGAGAAACGGATCTGGGAGATCAAGGCCAAGGAGGAAAAGGAGGCCCACGCAAAGCGATACCCCGGTTACCGCTTCAGACCCGTGCACAACAAGGACAAGGCGAAAAGGAAGGAGAAGCCGACTGCGACACCTGAGGACGAGCGACGGTGTGAGGAAGTGGCACACTTGTTACTCGAGGGTATGAAGGGCGACGAGCTCGCCGCTGTGATTCGCAAACTGGACGGGCAGGGAGGTCTGCAGCTGGTACTGCAGCTGCCACAGCACTGGGCGTTTTACCCACCATCCCGCCCGTCCTCTGCTCCACTCCTTGAGTCGCCCTTCCATCCAATCGCGCTTCCTTCGGTCCCATTCTTTGCCCCGATCTCGCGCTCTGCGTCGCCTGTGAACAACATCTCGCGGAGTGCCCAGATGATCATCGGTCAGCGCCGACCGAGGGCACTGCCTCACTTTGGTCGTAGGTCGTTGGGTGTGGATGATATGGCGTACTTTCCCCCCGTTGCAACGCAGGACTTCTTTGCTACTGCGCACTGCCCGCCGCCGCTCCGACGTGACGACTTGCCACTGCCAGACGTCAACACGAGCCTGTTCGAGGCCAACTTTGGATTCCCTGCTGGACCTGGGGAGCCTGCTGCCACGGTATGTTTTCGTTCCTGTTCGTTGCGTGCGATCGCTCATCAGCTTTCGCCAGACTTTCGACGATTTCTTCCTTGCGCCTCATGCCGCATCTGGATCACCCGTCACCTTTGACCTCGCTCCGACAGACCAGTTTGTCCAAGACATGTCCGTGTCCCTGGACTTCACGACCTCTCAACTCCACTTGCAACCCAACACCTTCGCCAACGATGCCGCATCGTGGTCCCAGCCGCCCACAGAGTTCATCAACTCGTGTCCGTCGTCGACCTATAGTGGTTCGCCCGCCCAATCGGACCTCGCACTCCCCGTCGTTGCACCGCGGCCGCAACACGCACCCGTGGGGATGACGTTCGACGCCTGGCAGAACGTCACGGCGGCACCGTCGTGTCAAACGACGCAGCTCGGCGTGTCCGCAGTGGCCGTCGCAGGCGTCGACGTCGTCGGCGCCAATCAACCCGTGCACGGTCTCGTATTCGACGACATCCTCTTCGACGGTACCTTTGTCGGCATGGACGGATTCTGATCGTGATCTCGAACGTAAAGTGAATGTGCTGGCTGGCTCGGCGCACGACGGTGACGTTGATATTGATATACCCCCATGCTCGGTGGCCAAGCCACAACGGATTTATCTTGACCTCTCGCTTGTATCATTAGACGACTCGTTTCCGTTTTTAAAACCCCCTCGCTGTTTGTGTGCATATACCTATTGTATTTCTGATCTGATCTCGTCGCTTATTTTCTCTTGGTCGGATTCACCCGCACGCGTTCTCGCTCATCATGTCTCCACTGTAGCCTTATGTTACGAGTCTGATTGCTTGTCTGTCTTCCAGTGTAGCATTTATGCACCATCTCTGAAAATTGTCTGATTGCGATTTGATGGATGGTGTGAATGAGTGTTTGTGTGATATGGCTTTCAACCACTGGCCTAGTGTGAGGTTCATTTATATGTTCAGTGCTAAGGTTACTCTATTGCTGCCAAAGTGTTCAGCACAACATTTTGCATCACCAACAAGTCAGCAGTGGCTTAGGAATGGGCTACCAACATTTTAATCAAAACATTCAATAATACCAGGCTGTATTCTAACCAGGTACAACTGATACATAGCATATGGATGGATGAAAGGGCATGTCAGAAAATCCAACAAACTTTAATAGGGATAAAGGAATCAATGCCAACAAGAGACCCAAGATTCTCCAATTAATGATGTATCAACATCAGGCTGAACAAGAAGTTGTTTCTCAGAGATGATCAAAGAATGGATGGGAAGAGGAGCTGTATATCTATTCCAAGGAGCAATCCAGCCAAAGCAAGCACCATTAGAAGATTGAATCCAACCATCTCCTTCAAACAAATCATCAAACAAAGCAAAATCTTTTACTCTCCAGATTTTAATGGTCTTGTCCCAAGAGCCAGAGACAATCTGGGTCCCATCAGGTGAATAGGCAACAGATAAGACTTCATCTGTGTGCCCCTGGAATGGACCTGCCACACACTGGCCTGTGCTTGCATTCCAAACTCTAATGGTGTTGTCTCTAGAGCCAGAGACAATCTGGGTCCCATCAGGTGAATAGGC
>JBBPTO010001815.1:0-13420 GCA_038094155.1 Pulveroboletus cf. aberrans
GCAATGGTATTGTTGATTTAATATGGTCATATCTTCACAGCCTGTGGGTCAAATCACATGACCCAGAGGCCCATTTGTAGCTAGGAGTTTGTACTTCATTTTGTACCATCAAAGCTAAGCGGAATTTCCATGGAATATTGCAGGGCACTTCATGCACTGAGTTGAAGTCAAACATTGCAACGGTTTTGGAGGTCACTGTAAGAATCATAACTAATGAAAGGACAACTTTATCACTCACAAGGGCCTCTTTGAACCTCTCATTATGTTTTCAGTCTCATAAACTTCTTCACTATGTTTTAGATGTTCATGAATGACTCTTTTCAAGATATGATTACCAAAGGATGGTTTGTGGTCCAATGGGAAACCTCCTTATCTTCTATCCTGATTAAAAGATTGACAAAGAAAGGATGAAATACATCCTTAAACACATGAAAGAACTTGATCTTCACCTAAACTCTATAAGTGTTCCTTTTCTTCTGAGAATGTCAAATGCCTTGGCATAATTGTGAAACCTGGCCAGATAGCCATGTACTCTGTCAAGCTTGACTGGATTGCCTTCTGGACACACCCTATCAAAGTAAAATATGTTCACTCATTCCTAGGTTTTTGTCAACTTCTACTGGTGATTTGACATCTGTCTGAAGAAGAATTGATTCAGTGGCATACTTACAGGCATTGGTGATAATTTCAAGGTGTTGGAAAGATGTAGGATAGGTTTGGTGAGAAACAGGAGTTTCAGGGAGTCAAAGGACTGTTGGCATGTGAGGGTCCAGTTCCAGACAACATTTTACTTAGCAAGGTGCATAAGAGAATAGGCAATTTTGGAGTAATTTGAAATGAATCATGCTTCCTGTATTTTCAACAGCATTCTGTACCAGCAGGGCACTGTATTCAAATCAGTTGCTTACAATAGATCTCTCTTTGTACAGGCTCTTGACAACTGGTATGTCATTCATCATATCTGGATTTATTCATACAACTCACAAACAAGCTGTGCAGTTGAACAACATCACCATGATTGCTAAAAAGCCATCATCAAAAGTATCATAGAAGGAGAGTTCAATCACTCACTTCATTTGCTGATTAAAGAACATCACAATTTTAAGTTCACCAGACTCTTACCATTCTTTCACCCTACTTTCCTTCTAGAAAAAATGCTTTTTAAATCAGTTTAGGAAAGTCTACAGTATGTGAGGTGCTTCAGGAACTCCAGCCAGAGAAGACTAGACTTCTGGGTGTCCATCCTTTCAAGGTTACTTCTACCAACAAGAGAGCAGTTGTTCAACAAATCGTTACTGGAAAGTCCAAAAATACTTCTCAGGCCACTCAATTCATCAATTATATCATTGATTCTCCTGTCTTCTATCTAGCAATCAGGAATACCCTCAAATAAGCCTCATTGAAGGCTGTGGTGAAGAAAAAGAGACTAGCCTTTGCTTACAAGTACCAGCATTAGACTGTTGAGGACTGGAAAAGAGTTATATGGGCAGATAAAACCAAAATTAACAGGATTGGTTCAGATGGGCAAGAATGTGTGTGGAAGAGGCAGGGAGAGGGGTGCAAGAGAGGTCAAAGATAAAGTTAAGCCTGGAGGAGGTTCACCAATGGTTTGGGGCTGCATAGGATAGACCCCCCTGTCATCCATTTCTAGAAGAATGAGACAACATACACTTACACTATGGATTAGACCTGTCATCTATATCCATATATTTCCCTTCACTGCCAGGCAATGATGTGGAAAATGGACTGTGGGGATACACCTTCTCAGCAGAACCACTATCAAAAAATTAAAACAATGGCATCTGTTTAGAGAAACCTCTGGAATTTCAGGCAATTAGATGTGTTACTCATCAGAGTTAGAACATTGTTACCATGATCACCATCTTCTATTATTTTCAATCATCAATGGTTAATATCATTATCAGACAATGGAGGCTGATCCACAGGTAGGTTCATCACCATGGAAGAAACCCTGATGTCAATGTTAACAATGAGCTGCCAGGTTGAGATTCAATTTCATTTCCATTCTTATGAGTGACCATGACAAATAATCCTGATTAAGCATTACAATAATCAATATGTATGAAGGCTCACCTGGAATAGCAACTGTGCTGGTGAGAGGAGCATCTGGTATATGTGATGCCTTCAATGAAAAACCCTATGGGTGGTTGCATTAGTGAACATACTGCTTGAGGCAGATAAGAACAAACCTCTTGCACAAGCCAAAACTCCACTGTGTCATCTAAGGGTGAGCAGTGCTGGGTATAATTGCAGTGATGTATGTACCACACTATGATGTACAATATATATGTACATTACAGCATACACACTAGATACAGTGTACACCATTCCACAGATAGTCTAAGACATCAATAATTCCAGCTTCAGTTCCTGAAGAGCAGCACAGCTCAAATATGCATTCTGAATGTTGCACTTGTCATTTGGGTCGATTTGAAATGGTGGTGACAGAGAGAGGTGTGTCAAATTTTGGAAAGCGTGGAGCCAGCCACTGCAATTCATCTGTAATCTGCATCAGAGGATCTCACACTCACCCAGGCTATGGTGCTCATGAGAAGATTTCCACCCTCAACAGTGTCATGAGCTGAAATTCAACTCAAGTGGAGGCGTGTTGCTCAACAAGTGTGGCCCTCCCTTTTACAGGAAATGTTTGCCTCTAAAATGGCTTCAAGGGCACCATCAAATCATTGAGCTTGCTGAATATTTGTGTGCACATGATGACTTTTGATAAGGTCAAAGGGAATTGTTTTCTCCAATGGAGAATGTCACTGATTAAATAGTAACTGGGTTTTGAAAGTGGCAGGCTGGAATTGACATGCAGGGAATGGGGCCATGAAGACAGTGCAGCCTGGGCAGGTTGACTTCCAATATAGGATCTGACTCAAGGGAACCTTTCTGACATGTCTGATACAAGGTAGAAATAGCCAATGTTTCAAGAGCTGGATGCCTCTGTAGAAAATATGTGATGGGACAGAGAGGGCAATGATCATTGAACTCAACTTCATGTAGGCAGGGGAAGTGAAGGCATGCAAGAAGAGTTGTCCAAGTCTGTGATGTTGAGCTGACATAAAGAAGGGACAGAAATTCAATATCACAGTTAAGAAGTACAAACAAAGAAGTTCAGATAGCAGGGGGCATGAAGAAAATTATGGATTGGGGTTTGAGTGACCAAGTGGGAAAATTGAGTGGTTGAATATTTTTTGGGAGTGACACATGGAAATTGGATGACATTGAGTAGGTACTGACTTCAAGCTCTGGGCAGGTACAGGTGCTTTGAAGAAGATCAACTATATTCTCAGAACTGAATTCTGTGGTGCCTAAGGAGAGGTAGAGGGTTGTTGTGCATTTGATCAAAAACTGGAAGTAGAGCATGACAGCTTGCAGGTGGCAATCCAAACCCTGGCAAAGATTGCAGTACAGAACTTGAGAGGCCTTGTGAACATTCACTCATCTCCACAATAAGGGCACATTGCAGGTAGTATGATTTACATTGATCCAGAAAGAGTTGGGATGAAAGAAGACTGCAGAGACATAGATCAGGGGCATGAATTCTCTAAAAAGAGTGGAGGTTTGCAACAAAATCCAGAGATCTTCATTAGGGAGGAAAGATGCAATTGCATGTAGCAATTCATTTGGGAGGGCTAACAGAGTTGATGTAAACTAAAGAAGCTAATAAGTGCCATTGAAATCTATATGGCAGGATAGGCCACATACAGTGGATCCAACTTGAAGCTTGACTTTCACAGCAGAAGATAAAATAAATAGACTTGTGGGCATTGAACTAAGGGCTGAACATGCAGAGGTTCTTAAGTGAGTGTGTCACAATTTGGGTGGATGAATGTCAGTGTGCTTGAGTTCCTGGAAGATATCAGAAACTGGCACAGAGCATTCAATTTTGGTCAGCCATGAATTGACAAGATCATTCTCTCTCACATGTCTGAGTGTTTACCATCAAGGGTAAACTTGAGACAATGAGAGAAAGGTTGATATGCAACTGCTGTCAGCACCAATAGCTTCAGATGCTGCTGATTTGCTGATCTGGGGTTGGTGGAATCACTTGTCTGGATTTACTTGAGGGGCTTCCATACATGCTCCTATATGTTTATATATTTTTAAAAAATTGTAGCATTGAAAGAATCAAGAAATCTCACAAGAAATGCAAAAATGCAGATCTCGCTGAACACATAACCCATGTAAGATAACTGGCCAATAGAGCATCAGATCATTGAAGTAAGTATTTATGTAAACCAACTTACTGTTATCAAAGGGCTCTCTTATGATACCTTGTTGAATTGGATATGAGAATTTCGGACAATAGAGATCAACTACCACATGGGGATACACTTCAGTTAAGTGTACTTTATTTAAAAAGAGGCCCATCCAGCATAGGAAACAGCCTTGAGTATCATTTGATGAAATGAAAGGCAGTTGTTGAAAACATTAAAAACAATAGACCTAATAAGATACAAGCCAATCATGAAAATAGAGATCAAGAATGATCAGATGGTTTCCAAAAAGCTACTGCCAGCTCCAGTATTCCATTTTACCAACAACCCTCCTCCAATGCCTTTCCTTTTCTCTCAGGTGGAGCTAATACAGCAAACCACATCTTCTGTCACTGTCACTGCTGCTAAGGGGCTCAGTATGCATAAATCACCGACCAGGACACCAAGGGCAACCACTCCAGACTTACACTCAATTGTACCACTGTTCCAAGTAACTAGGACTTTCATTCATGCAGATACTCCATGGCCCCAGATACATTCTGAAGTTAAAAATAAAGGGGTCAGCACTGCCAACCCATATGGTCCAGGTTCAGAAGAAGACAGATCACAAGACTCACCCACTTTCAGTGACTCCTCTCTCTTCTCCCTCAAGTCTGACTTCACTGACCTTGCAAAGATTCTGAAACCTGCCAGAGAAGCCAGGAGGGCTGGCCATGGCAGATGCAACTTGAAGGAACAGCTTGGCTGGTGAAAGGCAGAGTTCAAGAAACTTAAGAGTTGTTGATCTGCATGCACAAATTGTTGCACTCACCAGTATCCAACATTCCACACACAAGGTGATCAAGAGACCCTTGAATGTCACTTAATGCAGAAGCAGGCAATAACTTGCTGTAATAAGAACTGTGAAGCAACAGGTGAGCAGATGTGAAGTACAAGGAATACTACCCTATTGACTAATCAAAGGTATCAAAGGTATCAAAGGTATACCCTCTCTCAGATAACTTTGATAATTGTTGGACCATTGATGATCTTATCATGCTTTGACTGAAGTACACACAGAAGTAACTACTGTGTAGTATATGTAATTGATATACACTCACTCCTATCTCCTATCATTGACACTAATTGAAATTCAGGACTATACAATAAGGTATTCCTTGATTGCTATTGTTGTTTTCATCACCTCTAGAATAAATGGTGATGGTGTGGCACTAGGGGATAGCATATTGGCAATGTTATGATTTCAATGAAAGATGATGGCACCACAGTGACTATTCACATGTATCTACCAGGATTCTGTTAGTAATTTGGAATGAATCAAAGATGAATAATAACCTTTACATCACTCTAGCTATAGAAGACATCATTAATGTATTGCCAATAGAACAAGCCATTAGTTCATATTCAGTGTTCAAAGCCAAGAACCCAGTAGCACAATGTCTCCCCTCAGTCTTTTTAAAATGAAATTCTCTGGAAAGTATCAACTAGCTGGTTATTTGACCTGTCACAAAGATTCTATATTGTATCTTGTGGTGTACAAGACTTGCAACATGCTGGCAAGCAGGAATCAGTATATTAAATGTTTTAGATCACAGTGACTAACCCCAACAGTAGGCTTTGATGAATTATGGATATGGGACATATGACACCAATACCAATTGGCAAGACTGACTTAGACATGCAACCCTGATAATCCTATTACATACATAGTATGGGTGACTGGAAAAAAACAACTTTTAGAAAGTTCCCTGTTGCAGAACTGGGTTTGAATATCTTACAGTATGGTGACAGTGCAAAAATATAACCAGCAAGTTTGATGAGGTATTCTCATGGTGGATCAGCACTGGGCAATAAATCATGAGTACAACATGGATGGCATTACTCATTTCATCACAGGGACAAGGGACAGATGTGCTTAACTGTGGGCACTTGATATCAAGGGCAATCTCATCAAACTTTTCAGTGTGGGCATTGCAACTACCGTCTCATGCACTTTACATGCGCAAGGTTCTGATTTCATAGTATTTGGCATGTATGATGAAGAAATGTAAGTTATAGTGATCACCAAGATTGCAAAACTTATGTTCTGCTGTGGCTCAAAAAAGTGTCCCAATGTTGGTGCATTTTGAAGACATTGGTTAATTACCAGTGAAGAAAACCAAACAAGCCCAAACATTTACAGGAGCGAATGTAGTATTTGCTCTGAGCTTCCTAAACCCACTTGGATTATATGATTTTGTTAGCATGCCACTAAGGTACAGCTATTTTAACATGTCATGTCATTGGGACACTTATTTGGGCATTGTGTTGTGATTCATTACCTGGTAAACAATGAATATGACAGCTTCTGATGGATGCTATGTCTTGACCCCGAATGATTATGTAAATTATGTAAATTTAAGGTATTTAAATAATGCTCATCCCACTCAGTCAATCAATATTATCATGGAGTCCATTCCTATCTTTATTAAAGCTAATATTCTCTCCCTTGCTCAATCTTGTCTTTCTATTCATCAGATCTCCTCTCAAACCGGGTTGGAAAAGTCTACTGTGGCCAGAGTCATCAAATGATACCTTCTAGAGAAGGAAAACATCAAGCTGGGATGTTCTTTCAAGGTTTTCCTTACTGATAAGAGAAGGACTATTTCTAGTATTATCACTGGGAAAGTTGAAAATGCTCTCCAAGTAACCCATCTCATCAATTCTGCCCTCTTCTCTCCTATCTCATCTCAAACTGTTTGCGATGTCTTCAAGTCTGCTTTCTTGAAGGTTGTGATCAAGAAGAAAAAACCTTTTCTATCTGTCAAACATAGAAAATCGAGGGTAGACTTTGCTCTTAAGTATTAAAACTGGACTGTAGAGGACTGGATTAGGGTGATTTGATCAGAGAAAACCAAGGTTGACAGGATTAGATCAGATGGAAGAATGTATGCATGAATAATGGCAGGTAATCCTTTATAGGACAGGAGGGTATGGAGAATGGTACAATTTGGAGGAAATTCCTTGATAGTTTTGGAATGTATAGGCTAGAATGTTATTGGCATCTTGGCAGGGGTAGAGGGCCTTGGGAGAGGGTTGCAGTGGAGTGGGGCATGATTGAGGCTTAGAAGGTCAAATATTGATATAAAGTATGCCTAGAAGGCCAGAGGCAGTGATTAAGGCCAAAGGAAAACACACTAAGTACTAAAAGTATAAAATTGGAATGATGCTCAAACAAGTGTCTCAATGACATGTCATTTTAAAATGGCTGTAACTTAGTGGCATGTCAATTAAATTATATGATCCAAGTGGGGGTAGAAAGTTCGGAACAAGTTCCACCTTCGCTCCTGCAAGCTTTAACCTTGTTTGATTTTATTCACTGGCAATTCACCGATCTCATCAAAATGCACTAGCATTGGAACATTTTTTTGAGCCACTGTACATTGTGATCCAAAGATGGGTAAGTCAACTGGAGTGATGTGAGAGTTATGTTCAGATCACTCACCTCTAACTGAAACTGAAATTTTTAATCTAGCAGGGCAACCAGTCTTCATCAGGCTGGAAGCTACTTTGACATCATCAACACTGTAAGTGAATTTAGCCTTTACCATCTCAAGGATAGAACATACATTTGATCATACAAAATCAAAACACTGAAAACATACCTGAAACAAGTCATGTTTACTGAGTGTGGGATAATGATTACTGGTGGTGGTGAGAATGTGGTTGTACAGTGATGTCAAAAATCCTTTCCATGTTCACCTCATTTGCAGTGTGTGATGCACACCACCTATCCCTGTGGGATTTCACTTAGCTTTGGCAAAGTTATAAATACAGCATGCATATGTCTGTTGAATTGGTCTCTGAGTCATATAATATAATTCACATGGTGTGGTGATATGGCTATTTTAAAACAGTGATGTAATGGAAAGGATTTTTGAGCTTTTGGATTTACAAGGGTATTTGAGTATTATTAGTACTTTGTATAACCTCCTTTTGCTTTGAGCACTGCTTGAATTCTTCTAGGCATGCTTTCACTTATTTTTGACACTCCTCAACTGGTATTCCCTCCCACTCCTCTTCCACTCTTGCCCACAATTCATGAATCCAAATAGGAGGGTTTTCATGCTCTGCAAGCCTTCTTTTCAGATAACCCCAGAGATTTTCAATAGGGTTTATGTCAGAAGACTGTGCAGGCCAGATCAAATTCTTGTTTCTTTAAACACTCCTTGACCCTTTTGCAGGTATGCTTGGGGTCATTATCCTGCTGAAACATGATGCCAGAAGTATTAAGACCATAATACTTCAGTGTTTGCTGAAGTTCATCCTTCAAAATCATCCATTCTACCATCAATCATGGTGGCAGGTTCCACCCCCGTCTAAGTCATACAGCCCCACATCATCAAGGAACCACCATCAAACTTGAGGGATCCTTGAACCAGCCTATCACTAAGCCCCTGACCTGCCTTTTTTCATGCCCATTTGTGCCCATCTGACTCTAGACAATTGATTTTGGTCTCATCTGCCCATATCACCTTCTTTCAGTCCTGCAGAGTTCAATTCTTGTGAGCATATGCAAAGTCCAAAAAAGCCTTGGGATGTCTAGCAGAGAAAATAGAATATTTGGACTTGACAACAGCCTTCATACCATTTCAAGTGAAGATAGACAGTACTGGCAGAGAGGGGTTGCTTGATGATGTTGATAAGGGATTTGGTCACCTAACAGCATTTTTAGCTGTGCCATAGGTGATAAAGTGTTGGGAAAGGGGAATATTGATAGGGAAAAGCTTGCAAGGGGCCTCCCACAGCTTTGAGAAGAGTAGAATGACTCTTGGAGTGAATTTTGGATATAGCAGAAGGGATGACACCAGTTTGCTCAGCAATGGCTTCACCAGATTGGCCAGCATCAAGCAGAGAAAGAATAGAATTTTGTTGAATAAGAGAGAGAGATCTAACCATGATGGTGGTGGAAAACTAAGAGGTGTGTAAACTTTTTTAAAGCCAGACATACTATTGGCATGTATGTCTTTGTTTGTGCAAGCAAATACAGCCAATTATTCTACTACATAACTATAATCCTGGTTATCAATTCAAAAACTCAAAAACTCTATCCATGACATCACTGTTTGAAAATGGGCATATCTTCATGCCATGTAAATTATATCACATAACCCAGGGACCAATCAGATAGCCAAGAGTATGCTCTATTCATGACCCAACCAGAGCTAAGCAACATTCCCACAGGGGTAGCTGGTGTGCATCACACACTGCAAATAAGGCCCACATGAAAAGGGTTTTTGATGTTACTATATATGTCTTTAACAAAGGTAATGGGAGACTGGTTTGAATGCTCTGACTTTCACCTTCTAGGAGGGTTCAAACAATAACTGTAAGTCTTTGAAAATGGAATGAGCAAGATACTTACCATCTATCAAACTCATGATGACAGTAATTTGAATGGTGTCCATATCTCCTTGTAGAAGAGACTCTAACCCACAATGAATTTACCCTATTCCTGGTCTAACCTCTACACAGCCCTATGAATGGGAACCCATTTAGTAATCATCATATGAACTTGTCTACAAATAATTGTGGTGCATCAGGCATGACACATAAATTTACTTACTAGGTCACCTATTAACTAGAGTCTGCATATTCTCAGTAAAAAGGCTAACCTCATCACTGAATACTAAAGTAATATGTGGTTCCAGTCTAGAAACTCAAAGATGAGCCCAGATGACATATATTTATTGCTGAAGCAGCTAGCTGAGCAGTGCATTCCTAATGCTTGTTGGAATGGAATGCAAAGCAGAGAAGAATGGTCCAATATTTGAGGAAGTCAAAACTACAGTTGCTCAAAAAACTGTCTGGATGTTTGTGTAATTTGCATTACAGCTGTTTTCAGAATGATGCAGAAAACACAATTGAAAAATCATGCCTCAGTTACCACTGGGGCCATGACTCCAAACCCACTCAATTGAGTGAATTGCATCATGGCATGACAATAAAGGTTTGTCCCAACACACCACCCAGGACAAGATATTCAGCCAAAGAGAATTTTGGCCTTCTTGAAGTTGGTATATGGGCTGCTCAGTCTCTATATAAATTTGATGTTGTTTACAACCCTCCTCCACCATTCAATGCTCACTCTCACAACCTCACTCAAGCATTGTTGTATCACATATGTACAATTCTTATGTCATGGTCTGCAATCTCATTTACTTGCCACCATACTTGCTGGAGTCCACCAAGTAAATTTTTGAATTGATCAAAAGTTCTTGTTTCACCAAGTCTCTTTGTGCTGAAATATCATAAGCATTCTGAACAAGGTCTTTATTTTCAAGTACCTGCATATATGGCAGGTAGTATGATGACTGCTACAAATGTACCCACAATACAACAAAAAAGATGGAAAAAACTCTAACTCTTGAATGTAAACCATTTTTTCTCTACATCCTTGGGCCCATCTTATTGAGTGACCTTGTAGACATAAGAGTTGACAACAACATGCAGAGTGTCTCTAGAAGTTGAAAACAGAATGCCATGTGTTGTGGTGGGAGGCAAGTGGCCACTGTAACAGTGTCACATAAGCCAAAAGCATTCAGGGTCCTAGCTGCAGCAGCAACTGAGGCATGATATTTCAATTATGTTTTTCACATCATTTTCAAAACTGCTATAAATACAATATTCCATACCAATCAGTAACTCTAGCCATGTACCTTAGTATATCAAATGAAGGAGGTACAAATGGCTTTCTATTGGTGCGAAAAGTAAGAGATTTGATTAAGAATTGATGAAATGGAAGCCATTTCAAAAACATGCTGCATCTGGATGGCTTTGTGAGTTTGTAAAAATACTCATAGTTAGTACTTAGTATGAGCTCCTTTTGCCTTGATAACTGCTGCAATCCTTCTTGGCATGCTTTCTATCTATCTCTGACACTCCTCTACACCCCTCTCCCATAGTTGATGAACTCCTGTAGGAGCACTTTCCTAAGCTGAAAGATGTCTTTTAAGATGATTCAAGGTATGTTCTATGGGATTTAGATCAGGGAATTGTGCCAGCCAGTCAAGACACTTGATATCTTGTTTCTCAAATCACTTTTTGCCCTTTTGAAGATGTGCTTGGAATCATTATCCTGTTGGAATGTGTCATCATCTGCTGGAATTCCAGATTCCTCCATGCTTGATAGCAATCCTTCCTCCAAAATGGCCTCATATTTTCAGCATTCATTCTTTCCTCTACCTCACTCAAAACTCCTACTACATTCCACCCAATGCAATCTCAAACCATTAGTGAACCTCCTTCAAACTTAACTCTACCTTTGACTTTTCTTGCAATTAACCCCTCACCCTGCTGTTTCCACACATACTCTTGCCCATTTGAATCAATTCTGTTGATTTTGGTCTCATCTGACCATATTGCTATTTCACAGTTCTCAATGGTTCAATCCTGGTACTTGCAAGCAATGACTAGCCTTTTCTTTTTATGATTCTGAAAGAGTAGGGGTTTTTTTTTCTTTACTACAGCTCTCAATGAGTCTTTGTTAAGAGTATTTCTGATTGTTTGAGAGAAGATAGGAGCATCAATGATGAACTGGAAGAGCCAGGAGAATATGAGGATGTTGAAGGAGGGGCTTTTACTATCACTTCTACTATCTCACCTCACTGAAACACTCTGATGATTTGAACAACTTGTGCAATGCTCAATATTGCTTCTTTCCAGCATCCATAGATAAGGTTTAGGTTTTATAACAATCAACTTGCATGAGATTTTATCTTACCTGACTACAACCTGGTCTTTCTAGATATAAACAGATAGAACATTACCTGTAGTGACTACCCATGTATGCTTAGAAATTATTCAGTGAGTACCTTTTCATTTCTTATAGCATCAGAGATGATAAGAATCTATTTTCTTTAATCATAGTAAGTTTCATCATAATCCACTACTAAACTTTGATGAAGAATAAATGTAATCAGCATAAGAAATTTACCCTGTTGAACTGATACTGATTGATAAATAGGTATGGGAGATCATCTGAGTGCTTACCATACTAGTATCCTCAGCAATGTCTAGCAATTTCTTGTTGAAGTCAACTGTGTGGACTATTTCCATCTTACCCAGCAATTTCCTGTGTATGACCACAACTGCATCTTCTGACCTTATATTGTAGCTTTGATCTCTAGTAAACTTAAGGGCAGTTGGCAGAGGTTTGAATGTCATGGCTGCAGTCTCTATAGTGATGATGGGTGGTTGCTTGGCATCAGATGGCTGCAGCATGATCATCTTCCTATGAAACTCTAGTATGTTCATGCTGACATCCATGTGGTGTTCTGCTTAATTAAGGCAATGTCTGCAAGTGGCATGGTTTCTTCTGAATGCCTGTCATTCATATCACTTGCAATTGGCCCATAAAGGTGCTGATTGGCAATGTATGACTTCAGACTATGTGAGAGGGTTTGAACTAGATTTAGAGGCTAACAAAGAGAGTAAATAAAGAGATTTTCTGAGTTTACTGAATGTTGGATGTTGTACAAGGTCACTTCCCGTGTCTTCACATTGATGTTGATTACAAGTCCAAACTTTCCCATGTTTTCATGCTGGCGGTTGCTCATGTTGCTGTGGAAATCAATACCATAACCTGCTTTTCTCCATTCAATGTTTTAGTAATAACTATTTGCTTTACATGGTAGATATTCACCAGTGAACCTTTCAGAGAAAAATTCAATGTGCCATTAATGACCAGAAGATCATTAGCCTGACATAATTGTTGGTGTAATTTCTTGAAAGTTGTTTCATCTGTTTCATGAGTTTTGAACTGCTTACAGAGCTTGGATTCTATGCTTGACTATATGCTCAACATCGAGCATAGGGTCATGCGCACTAATGTAAGCTTACATTAATTGGAAAAACCATAACCTTCAACCCTAAGCTCTCAGTTATGATCCAAATTCATGTTTCACTCACTGTAATCATGATCTTCCATTCCTCCATATCCTTGTGCATCGCACATGTAAAAGGCTTTACCATGCTTCCATATTATGAGAACTATGAGATACATGCATAATCAATGTGAGTATCTTATATTAGAGTACAATATTTACAAACATGTAGAATAGTATATAAACACTTGAATCAAGCCACCTGGAAGCTCATCTAGTCTTCTTGGTGTTACTACAAATTGGTCTTAGGAT
>JBBPTO010001816.1:0-13417 GCA_038094155.1 Pulveroboletus cf. aberrans
TGGAGGAACTCAGGCAAGCAGTTATCAGTATCCATGACATCAACAGGGCAATCATCCCTTGGTCCGTGCAAGTAGAGCAGCAACTCAAAATTGCAGAAGCAGAAAAGATCACCAGGAAACTGATGAGATCACTGAGGGATGCAAGTACATGGGAGGAAACTCAAGACTTCTTGATGTCCCTGAATCAAGCGGTCAATTATCAAAAGTTAGTCCACAGCCATGAAAGTCTCAAGGTTGGTTGCAGCACATCATTATTATGTGATCACTGTTAATTGTTAACTAACAAAGGATAAGAAAAAGTCACTAAAGACATTCCTACCTGCAACTTTTTTGGTGAAATACCCACTACATCATGTTGGAGAAGAGGTGCACCAGAATTGGAAATGTATCAAAAACAAAGCACTTCAAGTTCGACTTGATTCAAAAAATCTGCACCATGGCAGGAATTACATGGCTACTCATGTCATGTTTTTTTGGCATGATTCTTCATGATCTGGATAGGCTCAAGGCCAGGACAGTAACCTGCACTTATCCATTCATCCCACTATATTTGCAGTCAACAAAGGTTACAGAACAATCAATCAAGGACATCCTTCAATGGTGTGCTGACACACAGAAGGCCACAGGAGGTCCTGCAATGAAGTTCAGACTGCCAAGAGGAGTCAAGTGCGGAGTTAAACACTTCATCTCTGAGGTCTGTGATGGAAATGACAATCGGCACAGACCGAGAGTGAAGCATCAGTGTGTGGTTAAGATTGAAGGACATGTCTGGTGATAGAATAGACTATTTGTACCAGCCATCACATGCCACATTCTGCATGGAGGATCTTCATACTAATATCCTACAAATTGTACATGGATGGACTTCATTCTACCACACCAGTTAGTTATGCTGACAAAAGTTTGAAGATATATTAGACACAAACTTCCCTCCATTCCAAGAGGATTTTGTTCAGTCAGCAAGCTGGAAATGTGAACTCAAACTCCACATCACATGTGCACTTACCTTCTGGAGTGTGTCTTGGTGACCATATCATCTGCTCACACCTTTCAAACCATGAGGCATTCCCCACTCACACCTTTGTGGTGACTGGAAACTCACTGGCATCAAGTGAATGTGTGAAGTTGTCATCACCACCACTAACACCAATGATTGAGAAGCTTAGGAAATCCCACCCATCCATGTGCAGGGTAGAAAGGTACAATGAGGTCAAGCAGGACTGCTATGTTTTACCTTTCTTATGCAGTCTGTTCACTTTCATGTATCTCATTGTTGGCATGAACTGGGGGTTTGGCTGTCCATGATGAGATGCTGAAAGGAATAAAGTTCACAAATTAAAATCAAACTGCCAGTTCCAACATTAATCATGGCTTTCGCCAAGTGCAACCATCTATGAGATAGTCTTCCATGTTGACCTCATCAGCCTTGAGGGTACACAAGAGTACAAGTGTTGTTCCCTCCAAACCAGCAAGGGGGTGCGGACTAGATTTGACTTCGCTGCCTCATTCAAGTGATCAATAGAAATTCTGGTAGAAATATAATTTGCTACTCGTTGGCAAGTCTCTTTCAAGATAGATGTGCACCACTCCATCCCTCCATCACGAAACAAGATGCTAATGAAGTATACTATTTTCCAGAAATATCATTCCTGCATTGTCTCAACAGCTTTGTCATTGGTGGTGAGTGATGTCTTCTTTTGTATCTTCTTTTGTATCTTCTTTTGTGTCTTCTTTTGTTAACATTTGCAACCCACTTGTCTGATTGTAACCTTGGATTTTTGGCATCATTGGAGATCTGAGTATATGAGGCTGACAAGAGGCAAGAAACAAAAAGCATCCCTCCCTTCTTAGTGCAATTTACTGTCCACTCTGTATTTTTGGATGCCAGCAGATTGCCCCTTTGCTGCACTTCCTGTTCACTGTCATGTCCCCAATATCCCATTGGTTGACAAAATCCATCACCCATCTGTTGTTGCTTGGCACACAAGCAATGATCTAGTTATTTATTCATGCGACATCAGTCACATCATTATGGTTACATAGTGAGTCTCTTTTTGCTTTTTTATTTAATTTTAGTTCTTTTAGGGATACTTATATTATATGCTCACTATTGCTACAGCCCTATGGGTCAACAAGGTGTCCATATTGTACTGAGAGGAATATTTGATTAGATGGAAAGGCAGGGCCTAGTATTCGAGTGCTTCTGTACACTCATATCACTGTAGCTCGCTTCATCACAAAGCACGCAATGGGCTATATCATAGTGCAGTGCCACCATCCCAAAAGCTGCTGTGGCTTCTATCATTAGTAAAATACCCAGAATACCATTCTGACGTCATGCTGAAGCACAAACTCACAACAGTCAACTTAACCAGCATCCATGAGATGACTCTTTTTGAGTCATGCTACTTTCAGCTCCCTACTAACTGTTGTACATGGTTTGTATTTCTTCTTTCCTGTCATATCCATGACAACTCTGGTCCCTCTGAAACCAACTCTGCTCGTACCTCCAGTGAGAACTCACCAATTATGCACTCTCATCCCCTCAGACCTCAGTATATATGATATGTCATCTCTTTGTTCCCTATTTAGTTAGTTCACATGCTCTGTACCTTTCCCCGACCCTGTGCAGCACAGCTCCAGTGAACTGCACACCCAGAGCACTGCTCCAGTTATCTTTCCTCCGATCTCCGTATTACCAATCAGATATGTACATACTTACTCATCCGATTCCTCCATAGTATATATAGTGTACAAACCCTCTGTAATGACTTCAGTCATGATATTGAATAGACTAGACGTCCTCCTATACTCAGCTTGATGCCAGACTCCCGTTGTAACCCAACAGTAATCCTCCTTCCTCTCCAAGTCACTCCAACTCATCTCCACACCTCCAAACCCTCTGACAAATACAGGACCGCACACCGAGACTTGGATAGTGGTGCACCACATAAAGTGAAGCCAAAGATGCAAGTTCAAAGCAACCCAAGATTACTTCAGTTCCCAGCACCATTTTTCGCCAACTATTTCAGTATTCACAAATCTCGCTACCCAGGTATTACTCAGCTGTGAAGTAGTCTTCCAGTAATTGGTCATTATCAGCACCATTTGAGTATGTTTCATATTATATTATGGTTACAAAAACATTAAGATTACTGATGTCGCAGTAAGTCAAAGGTGGGAAAATAAGGTGGGAAGCATCAGGATGGGTTAGTGTCAAAATATACAACTCCTCCGAGGTCCTCCGACTTACTCCAGACCTGTTCTGTGCAACTCCAAAGCTTTCACCTACCAAGTACAACTCCTGACTCTGGAGTTATTCAAAGTTGGCTCAACACTCAGTAATGTCCCCTTTCCCTTTCAGACCTCTTATTTCCTATTCTGGACATCACATCGGAGTTACATCGGAGTTTATGCGCTCTGATCTCCATCACTATTTAATGTGTCCGCTTCCATAATCACTCCCTCAGTTGTTCCACTACTACTGTGCAACTGATGTTAGTTCTTTAGCTATATCTAGCTTTCTCTTTACTTATGTCTGTAGTCTGGGTATCTCTACCCCTCCATAGGTAAATAAACAAGTTGTTCCACTACCACTGTGCAACTGAGTCTGGGTATCTCTTCCCCTCCATAGCACACAGATTCTGACAGTTAGCTTGCCCTCAATGATTTTGTTTAGATTGGTTCCTAGAATTATCTTGAACAGCATTGAGTAGCATATTACCAGCAATAATTTGAAGGTAAATGAGCCCACTGACAACAGGTTGGAACAACCAGGCAGGAATGATATGAGGCTAAAAATGTGAGACATACCATAGGAAGAGCAAGGAAGATAAGGACATGTCATCAATTCCAGAAGCAGAAGTGCTGACACAGCACTTGAGCTGTGTGAAAGATTGAAGCTAATGGAAAAGCAAGAAAAGAAGGTAAGTAATTCCTGAAAGGGGTAGGTTACCAGGGGTTACCATGGCATTGGTTTTGACAAACAACACACAGTTTTCAAATAAGCTTCTCACTGATCTGAGGTTACTCCATGAGACAGGGTTTCAACAATAAATATCATGCAGCTCAGAATCATCTGTGATGGTCTTATCCATGCAAAAGGCCAAAGTGGAAATGTAAATAGTTCACACAGAGTGTACCTTGTGTGAGATGTATTCCAAAACATATATTTTCATCTCATTTGGTGTATTATTCAGATATTGATGGTGTACATTACTGTTCAGATGAGCTTAGATAAGAATTTATCTAGTTATCCCTTTTTATCATGGATTTCCTGATGTTGGAATATATTTCACATAGATGAATTAGGTGGCTTATGTAAGCATATCCTACATCGGACAGTAGCTAGTTTACTGTGTCCTCAGTGACTTACTGAGGACATACATACAGGCTACCTCAGTAAGAGAGGATTAACAGAGTTATACACAACTTCAGTGCAACTCCAAGGGTACTCTGCCCTCTTTTCATACATCCTCCTACTCTATTCACTCTGGAGTTGCATTTATCCATTTTGGGAAAATGTCTCATTGCATCATACCATTTCTTCACATATCATATGACTTCCAAAAGTCATACAACTCTTTTCTTTTCTTTTGAACTATTTCCTTCTTATCTTGAGCTATCCCAAATACACTTCACTTACTCTTGCTTAACTCTGGACCAGAGTTCTCTGGAGTTAGATGCACAGATATCATTTCACTATTTAATCCCTCCATTCTCCTTAACTCACCTCAGTTGTGATTGCTCTCTTGGGCATCTGGCTGAGGTGAAATTCTTTCTATTGATTTACCTATAGTTGTACTGATAGGTAAAGAGATGCAAAGATCCCTTTGTCTCATCCTCCAAGGTAGTGGACAGTCCTACCAGTCAAGGGACTGATAGGAAGAGGAAAGGTTATGGACCTTGGTGGCAGAACTCACCAGAGGTAAATGGAGTGTTGCAAGTTAGAGGATCTTAGGGTAAGACAGAGAAGGAGGGGACTCAACTTGACTGTCTGAATTGGATAAGATTCTAACTGGAGAGCGACCATGAAAGAGCACTCCCTAAATACTTTACAGGACTGTTTATCTCTGTATAGATCTCTATTGTATATGGATAGGTATGAGTCATGAAACATGACTGGAAGACCAAAATTATCAGTAAGATATAGATACTAGCCAATGGCATAAGTATCTCATTTCTATAGTGAATGATGAAACAATATAATAGTGGAAGTGACCAATGATCATGTGATCATGATTTAGAACCTTGGTTATGTAATAAGTAGAGCAGAAAGCAAATACCAAGTTTCAACATTAGGTAGTAGTATTGGATATCTCTGCCCATACTATAGGTGAATACAGTTGTGATTGCTCTCTTAGGCATCTGGCTGAGTATTGGGTATCTCTGCCCACACTACATTCATGTCTCCCATTACCTCTCATATATTAGCACTGTTAGTATGCACAGGTACTTATTATGTACTCAATCCACTTAGCCACTTGAAACACCTTAGATGTCAATCTGTTCACAGCTTGGATGGCTTGTATCCTTTGACTGCTTGCTGTGATCCCATAAGGATTATCAAGTAATTCAAGTAGTTGTCACATTTGCTGATGGTTGTGATAGATGTTGGTTTGAGAAGTAGATCTATTTTTTACTCTTCAAATGTCTGCCTGTAAAGGGGAACACTAAGAGGATCGGACAGAACAGAATGTAGAAGAACGTCTGGGTCGAAGGGGAAAACGGGGGAGTACAGGAATGGCACTCTAGTCTAATGCCAGCCCACCATACATACGTCCGTCCAAGGGGGTGACGTCGCCAGTATCGGAAGAGTATGGTAAGTGGAGCGGCGATGTGTTGGAATACGGATGACGTCGGTCGTGTGCCATGTCTAGCGTAGGCTTCCGATCACGAAGCTGGTCAAATATGATCGCCCGTCATCCAAGTCCATCACCTGCATCATCATCCACCACTTCCCACCCTTCCTCCTCCGTGATCTGCTCCGGTGATGTCGAGGTCAGAGTTCGCACACCCCCTGGTATAGCGTCCCGCGCCACACCTGCTCCTGACCCCACCGCAGCCACACGTCGTCTCCGTGCCGGACTTGCCGTCGTCGCCTGGAGCACCTGCGCAAAATCGAGGGGAAACGTCGGGGGTGTCGGAGGCGGCAAACTCGGCATCGTCTCATGCGAACGGCTAAAAGCGATGAACACGAAAAAAAACGAAAGAAAAAACCGACGCACCGTCCCAACTCGCCGCTGCAACACACGGCCCACAAATTGCCGAGCGCGTCGCCGGCTTGGGAGAGAGGTATCTCGACGCTCTGGGTGTGCGCGAGGTAACAGACGTTGTAGAGCAACATGGCGAAGCCTGTCGTAAAGGACGCCTTGGGTTCCGTGGATGGTGCGAGCGTGGTCGACGATGCCGGCGGGAGAACCGGGGACGCATACGGGGAGGACACAGACGAGGCGGTGAGATGAAGAGGGTGTTTGGTCGTCCATCTACACCGACAACATACATCACATTCGCGAACAGACAACAAAAGGACGTACTTGGCCCAGCTGCCGGATTCCCCACCCTTCCCAGCCCCAATCCACGGTTGTCCAACTCCAAACCGCTTCCCGCTCCATTCCGTCTCGAACGGGAGCTTGACACCCATGTAAAACGTCAACAATCCCAGAAAATGAATCGCGTGCGTGATGACAGCGTTGATATGATCGGGCGGATACCCTGCCATGCCCAAACTCGATCACCTTGCGACCCCGGAAACGTAATAACCCCACGCACGTCGAATGTCACCCGGAACGGGCAATATCAAATCTCCGATGGTCCACTCCCCCTTGGTGCCCGCCTTGGCCCCGATCGGAGGCCGGCCGCCGACTTGGACGATATGAAATACCTCGACGAGCTCCTGAACGAGCCCTGAACGCGCGCGCGCCAGCGCCCCGGACAGCGTATGTACATCTTGCGTCTCCTTGACCGCTAGACTCTCCAACGGTGGTGGGGACACAAGTCGAGCGGCCGCCAACGTACGTCGACGCGCCGCCAGCGATTCGCGTAGCTGTCGCAGTCGTTCGCGTTCTGTGCCACGAAACGTAGGTCGTTCAGGAAAAGAAGAAAGAAAGAAAAAAGACGAGACGGACTGGCGTCATTGTCCCGCTTCAATCTTGCCAATCCCTCGGCGAGCTCTTCCACTCGCCTCTGACAACTCCCCAGACCCGCCCTCGTCATCCTCGCACCTTCGATCGCACTGAGACCTCGCGAAGCTTTGGCAACTTGATCGTCGCGGTCCTTGGCGGAGCGTTGGGTTTGCAAGCGAAAGTCGCGTAGACTGAGGTAGGGTCAGCGGGAAGTGGGCACTGGTGGAAATCCGACGGACTGGTTGCGTAGACAGCGCTCGCAGTAAAACTGGCGGTGTCTGAGCTCGCAATTCTTGCACTCCATGACATCGCGAACGGTTCGTCAGTGGACGCGTATGTGCCGGACAAAGTTAGGAGATTAGTCACACCTGAATTCGGGTGGTCACTTGATCGGTTAGATATCTTACAGTTGCTTAGATACGATTACATAGATGGATTCCGTCTAAACCGATTCGCCTTTCTTTTCACGCTTCTTCAAAGCCCGCGTTGCGCATGTGGTTCATCTTGGTCACGCGGCGAGCCCAAACGTCGTCCGTGCCAGCCCTCCGCCAGACATAGCCCGGCTTGAGCTGGACTTCCCTCAGCGCGGGACAGTACCGATTCCAAGCATGAATGAGTTCCTTCAGCACGTCTTGTTCTTGTTCCTCCGGACTCGTCACCCGCTCCACAGTAATACCTAGCTTGGTGTCATCAAACTCGGCATCGTCGAGCTCGCCTCGGTCGCTCACGTCGACGCCTGCGAGTTCGAGGGCGAGGTCGATCGAACGTTGCGGATACCCGCGAGCGCCCAGATTCTCGGGTGGCACGACCTTGAACACGCGGACGCACCACAGGTGGGACATCCGTCCAAAAAAATGGGCGCCCATGCCCAACACGGTTTCCTGTGAGTTCGCCGGTTGACCATCGGAGCCGAACAAGGAGGCAAGAAGAGAACGAACCTCGGTCGGATCGCCTTCGCGGTACATGATCTCGAGACGCTTGAGGTCAGGAAAGTGGTGGAGGACAGCGTAGAGGATTTCGTCGTCCCACCAGCCGATGCAAACGGAGAGAGACTCGACGTCGAGATTGGCTCCGCTCGCATCGATCTCCTTGAAGGCTTTTTCCAATGCGGCAAGGCCGCCGGTGGGGTCCCTGATGGTAAGGTGGTTGGGCCGGCGTGGACCCGATACGACGGACTTGATGGTAGTTAGCGGACCCTGGTAGCAAGTGAGGATCGGAATGGCGGTGTCGGACAGACGGAGCCAGGGGAGATAGTTTCGGATGAAGAGGTTGGTGAGACTGGGACATTTTTCCAAAAAGTCGGCAAACGGGTTGATGAGCTGGTCGTGTGGTTCGGCGACGTAGGACTGCCAGGACTTTCGGGTGGGAAACTTGACGTCGATAGTGTGGATGTGGGGAGAGGGGATGGGTTCTGGCTGAGAGGTGAGGAATGGCTGTTGGAAGTAGGTATGGTGTGGGTGGAGGACATGCAAGGGGGGCAGGTTGTTGAGGTTGTTGACACCGGGGGGGAGGAGGGCGACGAATCCCTGGACAAAGTTGTTCGGTTGGGTAGGGGGAGAGGGAGGTTCGGAAAAATGTTTGTAGATGTAGCATGTATAGTCGAAACGAATGACACGGAGATTGCGGCCTTCTCCAAAGGCCCGGAGTTCGCGTGGGTCCTTGCGGCCGCGAAGGCCGAGGATGGAAAGGTGGGTAATGGGGAGATCGCGGGGATGGAGATGGGTTGGGTGAGAATCAATAGGCGCCGTGCAGTTTTCGATTGCGAGCCTATCAAGAGCAGGGAAGCTGTGGACGAGCTCATAGAAGGAATCCGGAAGGAGCATGCTGGTGAAGGTGAGATCGCGGAGGTTGACAAAGGACGAGAAGTGGTTGTACATGGGAGTGGCGAGTTCCTCGGAAGCAAGAAGTTCTATGGGGCTGAGGATGCCGATGTCGTCCAAGATGCGTGTCTCATGGGAGCGATAAGGGGAAGCGGCGACGGAGGAGACATTGCCGGAAAACTGCACAATGGCCTTTGCACGGCTAATCTGTTCGATACGGGCGAGCTGTCCGTCGACGGCGGTGGTAATGCCGAGGGTAAGAGCGCGTACGACGGGGTGTAGGGAAGGATTTTGGTCGAGAAACTGGATATTTTTGACCAGGCGGGTGGGATCCGACCAAACGAGGTGCTTGTAGAGGACCCTGAGAGCGAGAGTCTTGAAGCGCCTGTTTGTGCGTACGACGGCTGCGAGGTCTGCAGGGCTCTCGAGGTGCTCAAAGATGGAGAGCCAGATCTCGTTTGGGACGGACATGGTTGGTGGTGAGATGCGCATGCGTGGCTGTGTCCACTCCTTGATGCCAGTGCTCCTACGCCGCGCCCGTGTCCGTCGCCTCCCCGTCCGGTCCGCAGTGCCACGCCCCGAAGAACACTTCAATGCGCCCCTCTACACACTCAAAGCGTTCTCCATCGCCACAGCCATCGTCGTAACCACCGCATCCGCCTCCGTCCTTGGCGTCATGTCCTATCTCGACGTCCACAACGTCCGTCCTTCCTCCCAGCGTCTCTACCTGCTCATCATATCCACAGACGGCGGAATTTGCTGCACGAATGCGCACGTGCGTGGCCCAGTCCATGCCCCTCCTGACTTCCAAAATTTACCGTCCTCCAACTTCTCGCGACACCGTCGACGACGACCCCGTCCTATCCACCGCATCGATGCGATACGAATCCCAGACGTCGGCCACCTTTGATCACGATGCAGCCCAACTGAGACTGGCAGTGGCGTTCGACAAGGGCGGATTGGAGGCGTGGGCAGAGGTTGCAGCGAGGGAGATGGAGGCTGAAGTGCAGGCGGAGCTGGCCAGAAAGAACAACGGACGCAATCGCTAGTATTCCGCTGCGTATGGGCTCAACTGGAATACCAAAAATTCCGTTCTTCTCCCCTCCCTGAGTGGCTGTGCTGATATACATCTTCATCGCAAAGATATGATCACCACCAAGAAAGTAGCCGCAGAGTAAGGTGAAAACAACTCAAGAGACTACTCGGAAAGAAAAATACACCACGATAAAGACGACCAAGGTATCGAACACATTCTCGGAAAGGTGCTGATCCGGTCACCTCGTCCACGATCATAGTTGCTGACCCGCGTCCATGCCCTGCTTTGAGTGGGTGAGACAAGAAACGGAGGCAGCATACACCGCCATAGAAGAGTTCGTCAAAGAACCTCCCAGTCGCCGTGCCAATGCTACCCTGACAGTCTGTCCGAACAGAAACCACCTCTGGTGCATCGGAGGTGGCTGCTTTAACGGAGGACCGGAAAGCACGTATGGTCATTCACACCGGGGTTCCTACTCACAACCATCCTTACTACTCTTACAATGTCATGTTCCGCTACTCCTCGGACAAGGTACGTCCCAGCACGATGAATATTTTACCACCGATCACACGCAGTTCTAGGACGAATGGCGAGTATTCGTTTCTTGGGTCCTCTCACGGCGTCGTTGCATCTCCCGCGGGAGCTTTCTCTTTGGTGCGTTATGTAAGCCTTTGCATGGTTTCCCGATTCCATCACTACGCAGTTTCTGGGTATTCGACATTCCGATGCACACCTGCTACAGAATCGAGACAAAGGTGCACACGATCGGGCCATTGGTACGTGATGGTATATCCTCCTTTCACACAGTCACTAACCTGTGGTTCTGAAATGCGGATAGGTTCTCATACTACATAGTCTTGTTTGGTGGATCTTACGATCCCGGATATCGATGTGAGCGCAACCTCTTCCCGGACCGAGCTCACGCCACGATAATACAGTATTTCAATGACACGTGCATATCCGACACGCAAGAGTACAGATAGCATCAGATCAAACCGAAGGAATCGGAACGAAAGCCCCTGATTCTGGATCCCATTCTCCTCAGACCATACGACCAGACCTCATTTCTACCCACATCGTCCTACATGGTTCATCTACTCTCCCCATTTCAAGCATACGAATACATACCTATCTAGGCGATAATTACGTGGACTGCCCCAAAGGCCGGTGGCTCTCGATCACGAGGTGGAGGGCCAGAAAGGGCGAGAGGCACGTTCAGCTTTCCTATCCGTAGTTCACAAGATCCACACTCAGCACGCATTGCAACACAGGCTCGAGCCCCGGTTCCGATGGCGTGGTACAACGACATGCGCGCCGTGCTCCACAACACGTTGAACATGAACGGTCCCCCATTCCGAGAGCAAGAGCACTTCACGCCGATCTGTCTAGGGTGGTATCGTTGAGCTGGGCGTGAGAGCGCACGATGGACGATTTCTATGTGCTAACAACTGTCGTTGCTAAACCATCGGCGCAAGTGGAAATGTACCGTGGACACATCATCATACCCAACAAGCACAAGGACGTTCATCTTGACATGTTTGAAGGCCATTTGCTCCTTCGGAAACGTACGTCTGAGGTCACGTGGAAGCACTGGAAGCTGGTGTTTTCAGTAGCGACATCCCCGCGTTTCTAGGTCTTCCCCAAGGGTGTCGAACAGGTCCGTGGAGCTCTGCACGTTGTATCGTCCATTCTAATCATTGCCACGTAGCTAGTCGAAGGCCTGGGTTCCACTCTGAAATTCTGCTTACCGAGGAGAACCGTACGTCTTTGGAGAGCGTCACCAACCATGAGGAAATCAAGGCTCGGACCAAGTCTACTCCCGAACTCATGCAGGATAATCCAAAACGGACGTACAAACTACCGATTTATCACCGCGACGTCGCTGCTATGTACCCCAATATCATGCTGTTCAGTCGACTACAACCAGACTCTATGGTGGATGAGTGTCGGTGCGTGCGGTATGCGACCGAACAAGAACTGCGATCGTAGGCTTGGATGGGCGTAGAGAGGGGAGTTCTTTCCCGACGAGTACAACATGATTCGACGGAAGTTTGTTGACTTGACGGAGGCGCAGCAAATGGTTCTGTGGCACAAACGCCCCGGGGACTACTCTCGTAAGGTGTACAAGAAGGACACGAGGGTCGAGACGCGTAAGTTTATCGTATGTCAAGGAGAAAACTCATTCTACGTGCCATTTTCGTGATAGGCGATGCCAGTACAAGGGGGTTCTCAAGACCTGAAAGAAGAATCTGGACACGATTCGGGGAGAGTCGCTTGGTAGACGAGGCGAATAAAATGTTCATGCTCTATAACTCGCTCACAAATGTATTCTCATGTCGTTCTACAGATAGTGATGCGTATGGGCGCACGCTGGCACTCGGTGGAATCACTTGTATTATGGGCGCGACGATCGTCCAGATGGCACACACGTTGGTGGAGCAAATTGGGTGTCCTCTCGAGCTGGACGCGGACGGTATTAGGTGTATGCTTCCGGGAGTGCTGCCAGAGAACTCGAAGTTCAAGTTGATGAACGGTATGACCATCGGTTTCTCGTATCCATGCACGATGTTCGACCACCTCATCCACGCACGGTTCACGAATGATCAATACCACAATCTCAACCCGCAAACTAGGCAATACGATATTCACTCTGAAGGCTCCATCATCTTCGAATAGACGGGCCATACCACACTATGATTCTTCTCTTGTCCAAGGAAGAATGCTCACTACTCAAGAGGCGTTACGCGGTCTTCAAGCTCTTGCAGGGCTTAGGTGTTTCGAAGTCAAGCGGTGTGATGAGCTTCAGCTTGTCGAACTCTTTCAATCTTCGAGAAATTCTTGCTCGAAACCACCACTAACTAGTAGCTGAAGAACTCTATGGCGCAGTTGCAAACCAGTGGCTCGATATCCTCTTCTAGCGTGCTGAGACGCTCTCAGAGGAGCTCGTCGAACTCGTTACCAAGAGCCGAACCATGTCGAAGACCCTCGTTGAAAATTCTGGACAAAAGTCCACGTCGATTAGCACTGCCAAGAGGCTTGCCGAGTTCTTTGGTGACCAGACGGTCAAAGGCAAAGGTCTCGCTTACAAGTTCGTCAGCTTGGCTCAAAGCGATCAAACATCGCTGGCGGAAGATGTGCGAAGCATGCTGGGGCGGAGAGACGCCTGCCGTCATTCCTTCCGTGTTTAGGAGCTCACGGATACGAACTACGCAGCGCTGGACACTACAGATCCGGCCAAGCAAGATTTCCGGACGCTTTGCGATGTGGATGTCTGTCGATAGCGAACTGACGCCCGTTCCCCTTCGTATTCCGAGGCAATGTACCTCCAGATCGGGAATCCGCCAAGGGCTTGTTCCGCACGGTGTACTACCAGTTCGAGAATGTCCTGCGACATATGTCGAGAGATACTCATTGCAACGACCTTTACAAGGTGGCCG
>JBBPTO010001817.1:0-13407 GCA_038094155.1 Pulveroboletus cf. aberrans
CCACAGGACACTGGAAAACTTGAGTCTGGCTTCCCTCCATTCAGTGGGGCTAGGAAACCAACTATACTTGCAGGACTTGAAGGGGACTTGTAGGGAAATGTAAGGAAAAGACTAGGAAACCGGACTTAAAGGCTTAGGAGTGATGGTGGTGAATTGCACACTGTCTAGAAACTATTTCCTAGGTAAAAAAGTCTACTCCAGGCATATCCAAACGAAGTACAGTAAAGGAAAGATGAAAAGAATGAAAACCCAACCGATTCCGGAGCGCGGGAACACCGGGGCCGGTGCGTGGGAACTCGGGTCCAGACATTGGACTCAAAGCTAACCTTTGGACTTCAACTGACTTGACTTGGATTGGGATGAACAGCAACAGATGGTCTTGGGTTTGGTAGGAGTGCTGGATAGAGGTTATCGGACCGTGGGAAAACACCGGATATCACTGTAGGGAACACTGGTTTCCTACAATTGACAGGTGCAGGTGGAGCAAATGGGGGTGAGCAGGGGTACAGTGGGGTGCATGTTGGCCTTGTTGGCCTGGAAAGTGGTGCAACCTTCAATGTACTTGTAGATGTAGTGGGCTAGACTGGGCCACCAGAACTCAGAGGAAACCAATTGATGGGTCTTGAGGTATCCAGGGTGACCGGTGAATTCATGGTCGTGGCAGTGGAGAATGACTTTCTGCTGAAGGTCTTTGGTGGGAATGTAGACACAATCCTTATAAAGAAGCATGCCATCACAGTGTTGCCAGTCAGAGAGATGGGCATGGAGGTGCGAGGGAATGTTGTTGGCAATGGATTGGAGGGTTTTAAGGAGAAGGGGGTCCGACTCAGAAGCATCCTTGATGAGTGAAGTAAGGAAAGAATCAATGAGCTGAACAAACATTGATGGTGGGAGGAGCATGGTAAACTCATTGTCAGGATCAGAGGAGGGGTAGAGATCAGGACGTTGTGACAAGGCATTGGGAGCAGCAAGAAGCTTCCTGGGAATGTGGTGGAGTTTGAGATCGTAATCTCCAAGGTCAAGGAGCCATCTGGCTTGATAGCAATTCAAGTGTTGCACAGTGTGGAAGTACGTGAGGTTCTGGTGGTCTGTAAAGACCTGGACAGGGAAGGATGTGCCATGGAGGTATTGGTGCCAATTCTTGAGAGCATGGAGGATAGTGAGGAGCTCTCAATCATAGATGTCATAGTTTCTTTTGGCAGGGGAGAATGAGGATGAGCAGTAGGAACAGGGGTGCCATTCACCGTTGGTGTCAGTCTGAAGGAGGACAGCACTGGATGCTTATTTGGAGGCATTGGTGGCAATGGCAAAGGGTCATGTAGGATCTGAAAACTGGAGGATGGGTTTGGACAAGAACAGGTCCTTTAGTTGGCGGAAGGCCATGTCACACTCTGGGGTCCAGTTTCAGGTAAGGTTCTTCTTGGTAAGATCAAGGAGAGGATGAGCAATGGAAGAGTATTTGGGGATGAACTGATGGTAGAAGTTGGTGAAACACAAGAAGGATCATACCTCCTTAGGTGTGGCAGGGGTGGGCCAGGCTGCAATCCCATCAACCTTGATGGGGTCCATGGTGATCTGATCGGGTTTGACAATGAGACTGAGATATTCAACCTTGGTGGTGGTGAAGGTACATTTCTCCAGTTTCAGGTGAAGGTCCAACTCCTTCATACATTCGAGAACATGGTGGGTACGTTCGATGTGGGTGGCTTTGTCAGGAGAGGCGATCAGAAGGTCATCCATGTAGATGACAAGCCAGCCCTTAGCAATCATATCATGAAAGGAATCATTCATAAAGCATTGGAACATAGCAGGGGAATTGGACAAACTGAAGAACATGACGGTGGGTTTGAAGGGCCCCTTGTGGGTGATAAAAGTGGCTTTCCACTGGTGGCCATCCTTGATACAGACATTGTTGTAACCCCAGTGGACATCAAACTTAGTGAAGACTTTAGCATCTTTGAGCTTGTCTACAACATCTGAGACAAGGGGAAGGGAATAAGCATTACGGACAGTGTGCTCATTGACATAGCAGTAATCATGGCAAGGGTGGAGTTTCCCATCCTTCTTTTTGATGAAGAAGAAGGGAGAACCTTGAGGCAAGTTCAAAGGGCAGATTTTTCCGCTAGCAAGGTTTTCCTTGAGGAAGTTCTCGGTGGCTTTGCATTCATCGGGGAACAAAGGGTAGATTTTCCCTATCTTGGGGATGAAGGTTTCATCAAAGTTGATCTCGTGGTTGTAGGGTTGTGAGGGGGGTACATGGTCGGTGGCTTTTTTGGAGAAGACTTCTTTGAAATCTTTGTACTCCTTTGGAAGGACAGTGGGGGCCTTTTCAGGTGAGGCGGCAGCAGCAAGCTCAGTAGCAGTACTGACTCAGGCGATGATGTTGAAGTTGGGAATATAGTATCCTCCAGCTTTGTGAAGGCGGTTGGTGGACTTCCCATGTTGGTAATGGTAGTCCTGGACATGAGCAATGGTGAAATCAGTTTCCATGGCTCTGTCTCAGTAATCTCAGAGGGGTCCATCATAGACTTCATGGATCATATGATGATGAGGGGGTTGTGGGGCACTATGATTGATGTGATCGTAATGGTGCTTGGTGTCAGAGGAGAAGGCCTCATATAGAGCCTTCGATTCATCCTTGGATTCAGGAACATCAAGGGTATGAGTCTCCCAGTCGATAACCAGGTTTGTCTTGGTTAGCCATGGCATACCAAGAAGGACATTGGAGTTTCCGCAGTTCATGACATAGAACTTGGAACATTGGGCTATTCCTCTGATGTTGAAGAATAGGGTGCAGGTGAAGTGTACAGATCCTCCTTGATTGATGAAAGCATCTGCATTATGAAGGGGAATCGGTGTGGTTAAACAAGTGGTGGGTAGGTGATGTTTGTGGACAAAGCCCCAGTTGATGCGGTTGACATTGTCAGAATCTGTGTGCTATGGAGGGGTAGAGATACCCAGACTACAGACATAAGTAAGAAAGGAAAGCTAGATGTAGCTAAAAAGACTAACCTCAGTTGCACAGTGGTAGTGAAACAACTGAGGAAGGAATGACGAAACCAGACTAACTAAATAGTGATGGAGATTAGAGCACTTGAACTCCAATGTAACTCCGACATAATATCCAGAATAGGATATATGAGGTCCAAGGAGAGAAAAGAACCTTACTGAGTGAAATGGTTAACTCTGAGATCCTCTGGAGCGGAGTTGAGGGACTTGATGCACATTGACCTTGGAGTTGTAGTAGACGACCTCAGAGATGACTGGAGATCAGAGGTGTTGCATTTTGACAGATGTCTGCACCACTGTCTACAATGGTGAAGGTGTTGACAGCTTTCATTGAGTGCAAAGGGTCAATGAGTTGAATAGGGATCCTCATCAATTGCTTCTCTTTGGCGTTTACAAGTACATTGGCACTAAATGAAGAAGGGAAGTCATGTGTCATGGTAACATCCTGTTTCAAAAATCCATCATCCCAATCCTCCCTATGGTGGTCTTCTTCGGCTCATCATCATCATCATCTTCTATCTCTTGGAGCCTGGGAAGATCTTCAGGGATCTCAGCCTTAGTCACTTTCTTTACTTGTGGTGTGGGAGTGAAAGGAAAGGTGGAGCAAGAGCAGGACCCATGTTCCTTCTTGTGGCAATGGAAGCAAAGGTTTTCCTTTTGGCAACGTTCCCATTCCTCAGGAGTTATCTTAGGGATGCAGATGATGTCAATGTCCATGGCGTCAGGGTCACAGAGTGGTTTGGAAGCTGGTTTTGAGTACTGGTGGGTCTGAACGTACAAGGTTTCATGATGTTTCTTGGCAATGGCATCTCCCTCATTCCACTGCACCTTAAAATGAGAGGACTGGGTAATCCATTTCTCAATAGTGCTAGGCACGGTGTCCATAGAGTTGATCCTACACATAAGAGCAACTGGAATCCCAACCCAGAAGAATTGGATCAGTGTACAGTGGGCAGTGGCATTAGCGGTGAGTGGGGGATAAGTAAAACTGGCCTTCCCAACATGGAGAAGGAACTTGGTGATGTAGTCATTGAGTTGAGTTATCTTCTTGATGCGGTGGGTAGCAAGCCAGAATAGAGCAGCCTGCTTAGTGTTGCCTCGATTGAAGGCAGCTTTGAACTCCTTAATGAAATCCTTGAGAGTACCGAAGTTGTTGGTCTCAAGGGTGGCATGGCACTTGAACTCGGTCCATTGCTTGGCAGGGCCTTTGCTCATGTAAGAGAGGAGAAAGCTGATCTTCTTATGATCAGTGTCATAGATGTCTTTGTTGATGAGCATGTACAAGTGGGTGGAGGTAAGCCATGAGATGGCTTCAGAGGGTTTCCCATTGTAGGTCTGGGGCCTAGCAAGGTGAAGTTCAACAGGTTTTGAGGAAGACATGGATGCAGAGGCAAGGGTGGTGCTTTGTAAAGCAATGCAGTGGTGGACAGTGGGTGGTGGTCCCAAAGTTACAAGGGGTGTGACCAGAGGTGGTCTCAAGGGTACATCAGATGACACGACAGGGGTGGTAGCTTCTTTGTCAGAAGCGTCAGAGGAGTCTTCCACTGGAGGCAGTGGTGCATGTGGGATACGAAAGGATTTCCTGTGAAGGAATGGAATGATGGCTTATGTGAAAGTAGCTGATACAAGGTGAGAGAGTCTAGTCTTTTGTTATGGCTGACCTTTGTGAGGGCAGGTGTAGAACCGTTGGAACTGTGGTCTTAACCATGGACAAGATGGCGATGGAGCTTGATGATTGCAAGACGTCTTCAAGGAGCCTTCCTACTAGCAAGGTTCAGCAACAATGGATGCTACCAAGTGAATGGTGGACAAGGAGTCCACCTATGATTGAGGACAGACGACAAGGACTTCCAAGTTAATGGTGGTGACAGAGGAGACCTCTAGACAAGGTTGATGATGGAGACTTCCAAGTTAATGGTGGTTCACAGTGACAGAGACCAAGAGGGTATTAAGGCTACCCTTGGGCCTGTATTGTGGAGTGGGAACACCGATGGATTCCAGCAGTGGTGCGAGAGAATACAAGGTAGGAAACAGTAAGACTAGACTGAGGGGCATAAATGCGATGATGTGTGTTTATATATGTAAGGAAGTTCAGGTTAGGCATAGAACATGAAGGAATATGAGGGAAGGAATCACTGATGGAGCAAGTGAGGTGGAATCACATGGAATGCGATAGAAGCAGATGATGAGTCATGGTATCATAGTCAGTGATGAAAAGAAAGAAACATCCAAGTTGGGACTTATACCCATGTGTATGTAAGCAGTAAGTCAAAGAAAAGTGTAGTCTGAGGTAAATTGTAACAGATGGAATAATCATGAATAATATATCTGGTCCACTCGGTGGATTTGGCTGTGACCATGCTACCTTCTGCATGTTGCATAATGGATGAGACTCCCTCACCAGACAAAAGCAATTGAAATATCGGCAAGACTGCAGGAACCTTCATCTCAGAGCCTAATTGCTTCTTTCCCTTCCTCAGAACTGCCATCACAGTGTCCTTTCATAAAATGATTAGTCTTGACTGTGACAGAAAAGGAAGAAATAACCATTTCTGTCTCCATGTCGCTCTTCCACTTGGCAAGGCTGTTGCAGGTAACACTTTGGGCAAGAGCTGCTTCCACATGAGCAGCATGGATATAAATTTGGTGTTGCAAGATGTTTCTCATTTTTTGTTTCCTTTCTTTCACCATCACTAAATGGCTATGTAAAGTAAGGAAGGAATATTGATGGTGTGATGTCTCTGCTGTTTGGTTCTGATATGCCTCACCATAGGTTCACATGTTCAAATGATTTGTATGACATTATTTTCATGGATAACTCTAAACTACAGGAGAATTATCTTTTGTCAGATGGCAAATTTAATCATGGTTCTTCGCCGAAATCTTGATTCGGTTCATTTGAGGCCTCATGTCAGTCACCCCAAGCAGTAAACCAGAACAACCACATGATAAGTTACATTTAACACCCCTGTTTTGCACTGCATCAGAGCATTTATTACCCCATCTGTTAATCTTCCAATTGCTGCATACTTTCTGATGAATGTAAACACTCTTTTAAAGATTTAGATTGCAGTGGTTTCCAAAAACCTTGCGTTTGGAGCGCAGCAGTTGCAGACCAATTATTAAATTGTGATGAGTAGTGTAGATTCATACTACATTTGCAATGGTATATCATCAGACTATCAATGACTTAAATAAGTATGCTTTCCAGCTCTGACACCATGGCTGGGACCATGAAGACATTTATGAAAACTGGGTGTCTTGTGCAGTAGTTGTTACTGATAATGAAAGATCTTGGAAGAGGTTGGTGCCATAAACTGACTCCCATCTCCTCTCATTGGACCTACATGGACAATAACTTGAGAAATCTTGGCAGAAATCAAGAAATTCTACTGGGAGAACTCTGTCCTGTTCCTCAATGAGATCTGCACATGGCTCACTGCTCAACATCACATCCTAGTCTTGGCATTAACACTATCATTGTCATGCCAAATGCTACAGAAACTAGCTTCAGAGCACAATGAGGCTCAGCGTGATGACTTCAAACAAACGATTTGGACCAACTTCATTGGTGATGGATCCCAATTCATCTTCATTGATGAAACAGAAAAGAATAAGTGCACATATGCATGGTGCTTCAGAAGGGCTCCATGATTGTAATGAGCATGAATCCGAGATGCTCTCTTGCCTGAAACACAGTATTCTTATGTGCAGCACTTACCCTGAATGGATGGATACCTTTCAGTTTGGGTAGTTGAAGGCTCATACAATGCTGAAGAGTTTTATAATCTCAATGCAGATGATGTGGTACATATTCCAATGCTATGGATATGACATTGACACCATTAGCTCCCACAGATAAAGCCACAGCCACAAGAGTGCTATGTCTTCATGCCTGAAAGTTGTAGGATTCACCATAACCCAGGTCTCATCAATTTAGTTGAACAAGCAGTATGTTACTGTTGTCTCATTGTTCTTCACACTGACACAATTATATTAGGTTGTCATGTCCTTTTTATCCCATTGTACTCCCCTGATTTAATGTTAGTCGAGGAATTGTTTAGTACACATACCCATTATAGCTTCATCTTGTAAAGGCATACATTTGCTGTCATGGAAATAAGAATGCAGGAATGATATTTCTGGGAAATAGTATACTTCATTAGCATCTTGTTTTGTCATGGAGGGATGGAGTGGTGCACATCTATCTTGAAAGCGACTTGCCGACAAGTAGCAAATTATATTTCTATCAGAATTTCTATTGATCACTCAGATGAGGCAGTGGAGTCAAATCTAGTCTGCACCCCCTCTCTGGTTTGGAGGGAACAATACTTATACCCTCAAGGCTGATGAGGTCAACATAGAAGACTATCTCATATTACAAAGGATAGATGGTTGCACTTGTGAAAGCCACAATTGATGTTGGAACTGGCAGTTTGATTTTAATTTGTGATCTTTATTCCTTTCAGCATCTCATCATAGACAGGTCAAACCCCCAGTTCATGCCAACAATGAGATATACAAAAGTGAACAGACCATGTAAGACAGGTAAAACATAGCAGTCCTGCTTGACCTTGTTGTACCTTTCTACCCTGCACACAGATGGGTGGAATTTCCTAAGCTTCTTGATCATCGGTGTTAGCAGTGGTCATGACAACTTCAGATGTTCACTTGATGCCAGTGAGTTTCCAGTCACCATGAAGGTGTGAGCAGATGATATGGCCACCAAGACGCACTCTAGAAGGTAAGTGCAAATGTGATGTGGAGTTTGAGTTTGCATTTCCAACTTGCTGACCATGGTTGCCAAAGATAATCCTGTGAACAAAATCCTCTTGGAATGGAGGGAAGTTTGTGTCTAATATATCTCCAAACTTTTGTCAGCATAACTATCTGGCATGGTAGAATGAAGTCCAACCATGTACAATTTGTAGGATATTGGTATGAAGGTCCTTCATGCAGGATGTGGCACATGATGGCTGGTACAGATAGTCTATTCTATCGCTGGACATGTCCTTCAATTTCAACCACACACCAATGCTTCACTCTTGGTGGTGTGTTCCTGTGCCAATCATCATTTCCATCACAGACCTCAGAGATGGAGTGTGTAACTCCACACTTGACCCCTCTCAGTGATTCAAACTTCATTGCAGGACCTCCTATTGCATTCTGTGTGTCAGCACATCATCAAAGGATGTTGTTAATGGATTGTTCTGTAACCTTTGTTGACTGCAAATATAGTGGAATGAATGAATAAGTGCAGGTTACTGTCCTGGCCTTGAGCCTATCCAGATCACAAAGAATTATGCCAAAAAACATGACATGAGTAGCCATGTAATTCCTGCCATGGCACAGATTTTTTGAATCCAGTCAAACTTGAAGTGCTTTGTTTTTGATATGTTTTCAATTCTGGTGCACCTCTTCTCCAACATGATGTAGCAGGTATTTTGCAGAAAAAGTCGCAGGTATGAATGTCTCCAGTGACTCTTTCTTATCCTTTGTTAGTTATTGCTGTTTGCGAAAATGTTGAGGTTCTGGGAACTTCACAACAAAGTGATCACTTGTGGTCATTATAAGTTTTGATTTGTTCTGAGAGAATGGCTGCCCAGGCTGTTGAATCATCATATTAAAAGTTGTTCTTTTCATCATCCCTGAGGTGCATCCAATGAAAGATCAGTGAAAACACCAAATGTGGATGACTTCCTGAAATCACCCCTCTGCAACAAATCTGATTTGTTCTGAGTGAACCACTACTTGGACCACCATATTGATGAAGTTTGGGTTTCTCACTGATCCCCCCACTGGGCAAAGATTCCAGTCATGGCAGGGGGGAACAAAATTTATTGGATACACCTCAGGAATGGGGAAAGGAACAACTTTTATTAGGACAATATGGTGGTCCAAGTAGCGGTTCACTCAGAACAAATCAGATTTGTTGCAGAGAGGGTGATTTCAGGAAGTCATCCACATTTTGTGTTTTCACTGATCTTTCATTGGATGCACCTCGGGAATGATGAAAAGAACAACTTTCATTATAATGATTCAACAGCCTGGGCAGCCATTCACTCAGAACAAATCGAAAGTTATAATGACTGCAAGTGATCACTTTGTTGTGAAATTCCCAGGACCTCAACATTTTCGCAAATGGCAATAACAATTAACAGCAATCACATAATAATGATGTGCACAACCAACCTTGAGACTTTCAAGGCTGTGGATTAACTTTCAATAATCAACTGCTCAATTCAGGGACATCAAGAAGTCTTGAGTTTCTTCCCACATACTTGCATCCCTCAGCAATCTCATCCATTTCCTGGTGATCTTTTCTGCTTCTGTGATTTTGAGCCACTGCTGTACTCGCATGGACCCAGGGATGATTGCCCCATCAATGTCATGGATACCAATAACTGCTTGCCTGAGTTCCTCCGAGACTACTGGATACTGAAGGTGAGTTTCCTGTGTACATCCTGCAAGGAGGGAATGGTCATCAACTGATCCTGTCCATACCTGTCTCATGAAGGTAGGAAGATGTCTGTTATAAATATTGTGTCATGTTCATCAGACCAGGAGTGACACTTTTTGGGTAGGGAGTAGAACTTGTAATCCCAATTAATATCTCCAGGAATTGTTAGCATGTCTTCAGGCTCTTCATTGTGTATCTGTGAACTAGGCCATTCATTATAGGGTGTCAGGAACAGCAAGGTGTCTCACTGGAATAAGTTGAAGTGCCTGAACCAACTTTTGGAACTCTTCTTTATTGGTCAGGGTTCACATAAATGCAACCTGGCTGTCAAAATCTACATTGGAAAATGCAGGACTGCCTGCAGACCCCCACTGGAAGTCTGGTCTTTTATTGAAATTAAATGACAGTTGCTTGGGTCTTACAGCAGGGGATGATGTTGTCCCATGTACTCTATCAACCCTCCTTGATGGTCTTGTAGGAAGCTCTATTGGTAAGTGAGAATTAAATGATGTTCGACCAGTAGAATCCTCAAAGTTACCCTTCAGTGCATAGCATGTCAACCGGTCATTTTGTAATATTTGCAAGGATGCTCCAGTATTCTCCCTGTATTCATTATGTGTTGCGGGCAATTGTCTGGGATAGCTTGGTTGAGGCAAATTATTGTGTAACCATGGCACTTCGGTCTGTTTCAGCAAAAAGGCTGATTCTAAACTCTGGATTGGCAATGAGGGCAATACCATATTCTGCAGTGATGGAGACACTTCCTGGGGTTTCTTCTGTAGTGGTAGTACCTCAGGTGTACTCTGTGGCCACATGGATAAGCCACAAGGCTTCTTCATTGACACAGAATGTTGGTGCCTTTGTGTGGGAGTCACATTTGCATCAGTTGATGTTCTTGGAGACCCATTGAATTTGAAAACAACTTCTGTTGTATTATCATTTTGCTGCTCCTGAAGATGGTGCAATATATGTATAAGCACAGTTTGTCGCATGTGAGATGGATCAAGGAGAGTTGTCCCCTTTGGAAGGTAGTCCATATCTGTATCAATGAGGTTAGCTGGATTCTTTTGTAGCTGTCTCCATGGAACCTTTGCTTTGCAATCAGCTGTATCCCCTTGATAACACTTTGTCAGATACTCACAAAATAACATTTTCAGTTCAGGCAACTTGGCTTTTGTGAGATTGATTTCAGGGAGGAGAGGCCGTCCATCATCCCCTATCTTGATCAATGGCCCAGGTTTCTTAAAAAAACTCTTTGTCCTTCTCTGCAACTTTATGAAAAATATAGGATGTCCACATGAATAGACCTACTCACCTTGATAAGCTTGAAAGAGATACTTCTCCCATTCCCTGTCAATCACCCTGAACTGCTCCTGGAATGACTTTACAAATGATGATCCTTAGCCATATTTGTTGTTGTGATTGACACTGGGTTACAATGAACCTTAACTGTTCATTTTGTCTCAAAAAACATACTATGATTGAAAGATCCTCCTGTCCTGATTTTCACAGCCCCACAGCATAAACATTCATATACCAAACCTTTTCCACAGTGTCTCACTGAACTGTCAGAAGAACGGCATAAGGTATCACTTCTGCTCCCTTTAGCCATGTTATGATTGTTATTACATGGAATTTGATTCTCTTAAATACTTACTTTTCTTGCACTCTGGGAGGTGCACCTTGATTGTTTTACTGCTCTGCAATTTTCTGATATGGATCCTGCTTTTTTGACATAAGTCTTTTTGTCATCTCAGTTGCTACCTTCTGATGAAAGGCCAGGTACTTGGCTGATCTGGGTACAGCATCAATTTGTTGCAATATTGCAGCTCTGATCTCATCAGTGTTCTTGTCCACAAAGACAGAGTACCAGGAAATGTTCCTCCCTGCTCTTGTTGAACAATCAATTCTTGATTGACTACTTGTTTGTGAAGATAGTGCTTTGCAATAGACTGAATTAACCCTACCATGCGAAGTGTTTCCATGGATTTTGCATCTTCCTTTTCCTCTGGTGTAGCTATCCTATCCACAAGTTGCACAAACATTTCCTCCTTCTCAGTGACCTTGTTCTTGCTGCTGATATGCTGGTATTCCTCAATGGTATTCCTGAGAATCTCAAGTTGTTCTTTGGTGAAGATAATGATATATGCAATGATGATTGGAAGGTAAGAAAATGATGGTAAAATTCTAAGAGTGATCTTTGGAAAACTTCAAGTCAGTCGGAGTTCCAGTGATTGGTATTCAGTGGAGTGGGTCTCTGGTGGCACAAGTATGTAAACTTGCATGTATTACATACTAGTACATGACTGAGAACAGCATCTTCTGAACCTTGTTCATTTAAAACCCACACTTAAACTGAGCAGAGTTACCTGATTTTTATCTTCATCAATTTGTTTTCCTCTGAGTATGGCTGGATTCCACTGGCAAGAAGTGCAGGTGCAGAAAATTTTACTTGGCATGGTACAAGAACTACATTCAACATTCAGAAAACTGAAAGGTTCAAGAGGTCCTCACCCATGACAGAACGGCAGACACAAGAAGCCAGTTCCACTGCCTTGGTTACCTCTCAGTTGATGCGGTTGGAATGTCCAGAGTATGGTGATGGGTTCATATCAGCCAATGGTACTACTACAAATAGATGAAACAAGATACATGATTCTGTTTGCCTGATGGCATACACTGAGTGTGAATGCAGGGACAAAGTGAATTCATGAAAGACTGGCTCAGTTTTTCTGATGAGTACATGGAAATCCTCATCCAGCATGAGGAGTACCCTGAAAATCACATTTGTCAAACAGGATGTGGTTGGGAAGGAAATTGGCAATGTCTAGACTGTTTCGGAAAGCCGCTATTCTGCACGGAGTGTTGCCAATCCACTCACTTGATGTGCCCTTTCCACCAGGTGGAGGCTTGATGTGGCCACTACTTGGCCCCTTCATGGTTGGCTGCAGCAGGTGTCATTGTTCATTTGGAACATGGAGACCAGTCTTGTCCAAGCATCACTGGCCATACTGATGATCTTTGGGAAGATGCAAGCAATTGCAGTGATGAAGAGCATGAAAAAGATGGTGATTATCTGCCCTCAGACACTCCCCTGACTTTTGATGATGACTTGTGTTCTCTAGGGCATGATGAAAATTCAAAAAAGAAGCCCAGATATGATAAGGAGGATAATCATATGCTTACCATTGTTGATTGGTCCGGTCTCCACAATCTTGCTGTTCAGCCATGTCACTGCCCTGGTCATCACCTGTTTCACAAACAATTGCTGGGAATTGGTCTGTATCCAGTGACACAATATTTGCCAAGGACAGCATTTATGTTTGCCATTCTGAATGACTTCATGCTCATGAATCTAGAATGCAAATTAACTGCCAACAGATTTTTCAATTACCTTGACCGAATTACCAATCCCATATGTCCCCAATTACAACCTGTAGATGTCGTGTACCCTGTATTTTTCAATGTTATATTGACTGAAGCCTGCTGCATGCCTAGGACCACTATCAAGAGCTGATGAGAACATCCCAACAATGGTGACATCTTAAAAACAAAAATAAATTTGATTTCGATCATTTCAAGCCTTCAGTACTATATGGCAGTGATCTGGCTTACTTTTGCATGACTTGTCCCCCACCCACAGTGAATCTACGAGAAGGCTAAAAGAATGATTCAGAAGATTGGAAGTATCAGAGAGTCTTCATTGTTGATGGAAACTTTTTCACAGAACATATGAAAGTGAGGGGAAACAAAGAAGATATTCATTTGGCAAAAGATTTCTCTTTCTTTTCAGCATTGGATGAGTATGAGGAGCATCTCTCAAGTGGCACCATAGACCATCAACAGGTAAGTTGAAGTGCCACTAACTTCTGTAATTTCATCTTCACCCCTTTGCAGAAATCTACTTGCAATGAGCATCATGCCATCAAGGGGACTCA
>JBBPTO010001818.1:0-13402 GCA_038094155.1 Pulveroboletus cf. aberrans
CACTGGTTGTCCACAGGACACTGAAAAACTGAGTCTGACTTTCCCCCATTTGATAGGGCTAGGAAATCAACTATGGTGTTGCAGGACTTTGGCAGGAATGGGGGAAACTCAAGGGGAACTGGCTTAGGATAGGAACTGGATGATACTAGATGGCTTGCATAGTGATGGTGAAAGACAAATAAATTGGGTGAGATGCCAACCACTGGACTAGTCTGAGGTAGACAAAAGGTAAAGAAGGGTACAAGGGGTACTTGTCCCTAAGGGATTCCTAAAGGTTGAAAGGCAAGAAGGGGACAGGATTAGGCGTTCCCTGCAAGTTTGAGAGAGATTTGGCATGTATCCGGTAGGTAATCTGGTATGTATCCGGTAGTGAGCGTTCACTAGATCAAAAGTACCTGGTCAAGAATGAGGACCGAGCACAAGGAGGACAATGAGGACAATGAGGACAGCGACGAGGAGAAATGTCCCACAGAAGTCAGACGGGATCTGATGAGTCGAAAAAGGTGTTCACAATTTTGGAGGGTACAAATTTTATAGTTAGGGCATTCCCCTTGACTTTTGACTGACAGCTAGTCTAGCTGTGACATGAAGTACCCGTAATTAAAGATAGTGTCCATCATCCCATTATCAGCGGGAACAGATCACCAACAATAATAAAAAAAAGGAAATATGACCACCACTGCATCACATCCAGTTATACAAATGGGTGGGGAACAGTAAGTACTTCAAAGAAAAGGGAGGAAACCGGACCTGGATGGACCAGATACATATGATAAAGAGTGGACTGGAACTGGATCAACAATGGATGGAACATGGATGGTACGTGGCTTGAATGCATGCTTGAGAGAGACTGTAGACAACCTAGGAAAAGTCAACCAGACGTGGATTCACCAGATACAAACCTAAGGAGCTACAGCTCCTTACAACGGTAGGGGAGTTACATCCTAATTCAGGCATACTCGAATGATATATGACAAGAGAAAACACAAAAGAAGACTACTCAACTCTAAAAGAATGTGTGGGAAAGTGATCCAGTGCACGGGAATCCGGTATCCAGTGGACCGGATAGGTATCCTGTACACATGGGTCTGGGTCCAGTACATTGAATTGAAAGGAAACAGTAGACAAATGGTAGACAGATCAAAAACTGACCTTCAGACAACTACTGAATCGACTCGGATCAGGATAGACAGCAGCATGGAGCAGTCTTGGATTGATTGGAGCATAGGATAGGGACTAGAAATGGCTAGGAATGGCCAGATATCACTGTAGGAAACTGTACTTTCCTACATCTGCAGGGGACTTAGATCTGACGTCCTCATCAGCATTGCATGGCCAGAATGGATAACAGATGAGACTCAGATCTGGATGACAATGGTGAATGATGCAAGGTAAGCTGTGTGGGCCAGGGCATAAAGTGGTTTTTGGGTGGCTCAGTGTCCAGGTCCGGTATCTGGTTGTATACCCTCCCTGACACACAACACGTCAACTTGGGTCTTAGAATGATGGTGAAAATGGTCTTGAGTGCTGAAATGCAGAATGAGGATGTGGTAGGCAGGTTGGTCAGAGTCCTGTGGGGGTGGATAGTGGTGAATCTGAGTGGTCCTGGACTAATGGAAGCTGAATCCTTGTCTCAAGTATATCCTGTCTCAGCACATCCGAGTGCATCTGTGCTGTGTTCAAGTTCCGGATCCGAGAATCCAATTGAAGTCTGGGTCAAAAATCAAGGAAAGGAGTGGTAAGTATATGGTAACTCAATAGAGAAAGAGAAATATTAGAAATGGCTCCCCGCAGGGGACTTAGCTCTGAACTTGACTTGAGGAAAACTAAAATGAGAGGAAAACTGAAACTTCTCAGGATCTGGTCTCTGGGTGACTCTTGGCTGTCCTTTCTACATCTTTCTCTTCTTCTTCTTCTTCTTCTCCTCAATCCTGTAACAAAATAAGTTGCATGGTACCTCAGCATGCAAAGAAAGTGAAATGTGTATGCATCAGGTAGGAAGGTACTGTAGGTCCATTGTAAGTAAGGTGGATCCAGTGCGTGGGAAAAACGGAACCGGTGCACGGTAGGGTGATCCGGGGCGTGGGAAAGTGGTCTAAAATGTCGAATTGAAGAGCTATTCTACTTGGCTTTGATTTTTCTTTGAAACGAAGGAACTGCTATCGTACTTGACTGTCTTTTTGTGAGTAGATCACCAGTTGAAACCCAGGGTAAAACAGAGAAGAGAAAAACCTATCATAAGGAGCGGTATTGTTTGTATGGTGACAGTATTAGGAATCAGGTGTTGGTATAGTCAGGGGGCAGCTCTTCATCATCCGGCTCTTCAGCTTTTATTTCTACCAGCAGAACCAGTTTTTCTTCGACATGTCTACATTCTTGGGTGCTGGGTGGTCTAAGTCTTGGGAGATCTTCTTCATCTGTTCTTTCATCCTCTATTCCTTCTACTGTATCCTGAACTGAGGGGAACCAATGTCTCGACCTTGGAAGAGCATCACTGAGCACGGAAAGAGGTGTCCGGAGCGTGGGAAAGCGGGTCGGATGATGGGTTGACTGGGTCCGGATTGTGGGAAAAGCTACTTGTGAAGTTGAAAGGGCTGCATGGAAAATCAATAAGAGCATATAACAGGTATGAAGAGGGCTTAGAAATACTTAGAAACCAAAGTTTGACTATGAAAAGGAAAAATGTTAGGAGATGAAACCAGGTCGGATGCATGAGACACCAGGTCTGGATCACAGGAACACAGGTTGGAAGTGTTGGAAGGGGTCTTCGGATGGTAAAACCCAAAAATAGCCACTTGCAAGGCTTCTGAAGGGGCTTGAAGGTGGGATCCTGGGGGGAACAAAATAAACTGACTGTCCTCAGGAGGACCTGTACTGTGGGGGGTCAGATCAAAAACTGGTAGGTCCATGTCCGGAATGCAGGAACTATGGTTTGGCCAAATGAAAGAGGTGACTGAATACTAAGAACTAAACTAAACCACTTTAATAGGTTCTGGAATGTCTGGGATACAAATTCTAGGACTAAGCGGCATGAAAAAAGGGCTATCTGAGACACAGGGAACTGGGTCAGAAGTGTGGGAACCTGGATCACGGATGTGGTAACAAAAAACTCAAGGGTAAAAGGAAAAACAATGCTTTCAAGGAGGCTTTCAAATATAGAAAGAGGTGAGGAATGGGTCAGCAGAAAGGCATCAAGGACAAACTGAAACAGGATGAGGGCAGGATGGAGGGTCCGAACCGTGGGAATCCGGGTCCGGATCGCAGGAACCGGCGCATTAGCAGGGATGAATTCAACTTCTGTACAAAAGGAAGGGTCAGCAATAGTAACGGGTGTGAATCGTACTTTGAATATGTCAGGAGGCTCTGGCTCTTCTTCTATGAAAACAGGAAGATCAGTGAATGAAATGGATGCAATGGGTACTTCATCGATGTTCAGAGGCATTGTCTTGACTGGGTCCTTGCCTTGCTCTGTATTCGACTCTATCAGTGTCTCTGTCTCAGATACAAACTCTGAGTCATCATAGTCAGTGTCTGATAGGATAGTGTCCTGATCCGACAGGATGGAGTCCTGGTCTAACAGGATTGGCGCAGGATCCGACAGGATTGCTGCAGGATGCAACAGGATGGGTACAGGATTGATTGTGTCCGGTTCTGGGTCAACTAGGTCTGGTGCAGGATTGAACAGGTGCAGTGGTGGATTGACTTCAACTGGTTCAGGATGCGACAGGATTGATGGTGGATCGACTACCACTGGTGCAGGATGCAACAGGATGGGTACAGGATCGCACAGGACTGATTCAGGAGCAGATAGGACTGGTACAGGATGGGACAGGATTGGTGCAGGAGTGGACAGGATCAGAGGTGGATCGACTAGGGCAGATGCAGGATCGGATGGAACTGGTGCAGGAATGGATGGGGCTGGTACAGGATTCTTGTCTTGATGAGGCTTGGGGCCTAAGAGGAAAAAGCGGGCAGCATCAGCAACATCCAACATTGGATAGGACTCATCCGGGTGGATATCTGGGTGAATAATAGCAAGCTGGTGGATGATCCGGTCTCAGATACTCTGTGGAAAGCCACTCAGGTAAATCATGTCGAGACATACCATCAATGAGTCGTCTTGTATCACCTGTCAATGATATCACATCAGCTACAGGTACAACCAGTTAGATTAACTTACCGTTGTAAAGTAGCTGCAGGACTCACAATGAAGTCCTAAGCAAATAAGTAGGGTGCAAATGTAGGTCTCGACCCAGGGGATTGCAAAGAGAATGAAAGAGGACTATAAGAAGGGCTCACTGATTGTCCACAGGACACTGGAAAACTGAGTCTGGAATCCCCCTGTTCAGTAGGGCTAGGAAACCAACTTGGTGCTGCAGGACTTGGACAGGAATAAGGGAAACTGGAGGAGAACTGGCTTAGGATAGGAACTGAGTGGAACTAGATGGCTTGCATAGTGATGGTAGGGAAACTACATCCTAATTCAGGCATACCCAAATGATATATAACAAGGAAAACACAAAAGAAGACTATTCGACACTAAAGGAATGTGTCTGGTGTGCGGGAAAGTGATCCGGCACGCAGGAATCCGGTATCCGGTGGACCGGATAGGTATCCTGTGCACATGGGTCCGGGTCCGGTACATTGAATTGAAAGGAAACGGTAGGCAAACGGTAGACGGATCAAAAACTAACCTTCAGACAACTACCGGATCGACTCAGCTCAGGACAGACAGCAGCACAGAGCGGTCTCGGATCGACTAGAGCGCAGGATAGAGGTTACAGGATGACTAGGAATGACCGAATGTCACTGTAGGAAAATGTACTTTCCTACACCATATCAGTGGCCAATATGATCTGATGGTGAGGTTCATGTTTGGATTGCATCCAGATGCAGTGCCGCCAGTCACCTCGAGCGCTGAACTTGCCCATGTAGGGTAAGATGTCAAAGGTGTTTCATTTCAGGAAGCGTTCCAGCTCCCACATCCATTGGGCATGTAGGTTGACAGAACAGACAATGAGGAATGGCAGAGACAGCATGTTTCCATTCCTGCCCTGCCATTTTTGGTCCACTAGAGGAAAATATACATAGTTAGATATAAAGTGTATGATCTAGAACATGAGAGGCACCAAAAAAACTGGAAAATTTGCCATTGGTAGCATAAAAATGACGATAGTATGCAAGGCATGCGAGTAGACCGATTACTTGGAACATCTTGCCAATACTGACTCCATCCATAAGCAAGATGGGGAAACCTTTGAATGCCCACTGGAGCATCCGAAATATGCTGACGAGTTGATGCCATCGTGGATGCAATGGCTCCCTGTTGCTGTTGGGATCAGCAAGCCAATTTTCGCCTTCCTTGCTCCACGGTTCAATGGTTGTGTCAGGATCCATGAATTCCTGAAAGAAAGGAAGTATGTTGTCTGTAAGGCCAATATAAGCCCAGAGTTGCATTGTTGTCAGCTGTGCCAGGTTCTCAACACTCTCTTTCCAGCCCATCTGAAGAGGTTCTCCTTCAGGCAGTTCAATGACACTGGAGTTCTCATTGGTGTTGATGTGTTCCAGGGCTGTCCTGATGAGGTCTTCGATATCATGAATGTCAGCTTCCATTGCAAGTTTGAACAACACCTCATGTAGAACCTTGGGGAGAGCTAGGTAGATTGATAGTTATCAATACTACCTTTGTAACAATAAATGGAAACGATGCACTTTCACATAGATCACCATTCATCTCATCATTCTTTGCCTCAGCCATCAAGGCATTCAAGGTCTTTTTCATATTTGTGACTTCCAATATGCTCACGTGGTCTTCATATTGTTGCAGCAATGTGAGCTGTTTGCACATCAGGGCTAGGTATGATTTGAGGGTCTTGAGAGAAATCTTCTTTTCAGACTGGGTAATCTCTATGAAAGGTCAATGCTAATGATAACAGTGATCATGAGTAAGGCTTACCTTTCCATGCCTTCTGTAGTTCAGTGTGATTCTTGTTGATCAGCTTCTCTTCTCTAGCAAGCCCCTTCCAGTAATGATTCCAGGCATTAACTATAACACAGTCACAGAACTCCCTCACAGAGGTGACAAGGAACATGCCGTCAGGGAGGAAAGCATCCTCCCCAAACAACATGACTGCTAGCGGTATGCGTACATGGGCTGGAACTTGGGCATCTTCAAGGGTTGGCAGCTGGGGATCGGTTAGTACGTTAGTCAATGCAAGGGAAATAGCCGGCCGATTTTGATGTTGCCCAGTTTATTGCTTCATGCAGAGTCAGTTTGCAATCTTTGAAGACATCATCGATGAGTCTATTGAACTTCCACTGATGGATTCCGGTCTGAACCCAACTATTCCAAGCATTATGTCCTTCAGCATCACTGTCCCCAAAAGCTTGGCTTGAATAAGTAATTTGCTGTTGGATATCACAGGCCCACAAAGACTGAGCATATGCCTTGATGGCCTTGGTGGTAGTGACAGACCATTTAGAGACATTGGGGGCTGAGGCATTGGAAGAGGTGTCGGGAGAGGTTTCCCAAGGGAGACCGAAAGTGTTGGCAATGGATTGCCATGTGGTGCATCACCAAGGCAGACCATCATCTTTACCAAGTACAAGTAGTCCTGCAGAAATGGATAAGGTAGGCATCTTGAACGTCAGTGTAAAATTGACCCGCAACATGACCTCACCTAGGTTTTAAGCCTGCGATGTACCTACCATGCATAGTGTGCATGTAAGGTGATATCGTGTTGTTCCATTCAACTGGGCTCAAGTCATCAGATGAAAATCAATAGAACAAGCGTAATTTAATGTACAAGTGAACTGAAGGGAAGAATGGAACTCTGTGGAAGGTAAGTTATTGTGATTGATATGAAACAACCCACCTTCAAATGCCAAAGGCTAGGGTAAATTACCCTATGCCCGAACTGTGCCAACCATGCATTTTGGGCATGTTGGATGGGTGTTGTGCATCGTGGTCGAAAATGGGGGTCAGGGATGGCAGGGACCAGAATATCATGTGAGGTTCTACATTGCCTAGGTTTGAGGTGACTGAGGATGCATAAAACATCATGTGAATGTCCATCAGCCACATGTCTATGTGGGCGTCACAGACGCCCATGCATGACTTAGCCAGAACATCACATGAATTCCATCAGCCACATGTTCACGTGAGTGTCAGGGATGCCCATGTATGACTTGACCAAAAGATCATGTGAACATCCAGCAGCCATATGTCTGCATGGGTGTTGTGGACGCCCGTGCATGACTTAACTGGAACATCACATGAACATCCATCAGCCATATATCTGTGTGGGCATCAGGGACACCCATGCATGACTTAACCAATAACCTCCCCCAGGCTTAATTCCCTTAGAGGACATTTTCCAACTCAATACATGTCCTGATGATGATCAGCTCAGTAAGGTCCCACCACTGCAGATAGAGACTATCAAATATGTGATGTTTGGACCAGCCCAAAGGTACAGCACAGCATTCTCTCTTCCTCACTCCTCCACCCCACTCAGCCACTTACCTTCACTCATGCACCGAGCTCTTCATCACACCTGCCCATCATGCCCTCATGCCAGCTTCATACTTTCTGTATCTTCCAGCTGGACCAGGGTCCCCCCTCTGTGTGAATGAGGTCTATACACGGTACCCACGCTGCAAGGAGGCCCCACCCACCTCTCACAGCTCACACCAGCCTAGCAGTGCTTTGCTTCCATGGGGGGCTGGAAAGTGCCATGCACTTTCATCTACATCCTCCTCTCTACCTCACTCTGTACACACACACACCCATTGTACACACACTGTCGCTACACCCCTCACAATATACTTGACCTAATGCACTCAACGATGTCTAAAGATACTAAGATTTAGAACCTCAGGTTTAGGGCATTACAGTTGAGATAGAAACTCCGATCAATGGTACTTGATTGCAGGCTAGTGTTGCCACAAGGCAAATCGAAGCGAATTGAAGTGTCAGTTTAGTCAGAATTCGACATACTTCATTGTGTCAAGAGCAAGCAAAGTGCCCTCAATACACCTCATGTAGTGACCACGAATCTGCTGGGAACCATGGCCTGTGTATCCAACCAATCAGATAATTATATTTAGTTCATATTTAGTAATCTACTCATCATCCTGCTCATTCGCAAGTTACTGCCCAAGTTCATCATATGCTGCTGATGCCACCGACTCATCGACTGCTCTTGAAGTAACCAGACCTGAAATGGTATAATCCTTCTCATCTGCCACTAAGTCTGAGGTGAAATTGAGTCGATCCTGCTTGAAACTGAACTTTAGAATTTGAAGTGCTTCAATAAGGGTAGGAAAAAGTTTGTTGCATTGTTCAGTGCAAGTCAGCTTGTGCTGGAAGAACATCCATAGCAACATGAATAAGCAATAGATGTCGAGGCTGGTCCTAGCCCTTGGGTTGCTAGTGGGTATTGGTGGGGGTGACCTGAAAAATAAGGCTGACTCCACGATTCCGATCTGTTAACCTAAGAGCCAATATTAGATGTGAGACTGCTCAATGAAAGGGAGGACTTAGAGTTGCAAGGCCAAACTTTAGTCACATTAGCAGTGGCCTAGTAGCCTTTTAGTTTATTGTGCATGTGGGTCATGGTTTCAATAGTGCCATTATATTGGCTTGGCAGAATAGTGACAATGCTGCCAAATTCATTTGTACTTGGAATCTGGTGACCAGCCCATACATTTGAGAGGACAACCAGAAGGAACAGGAGGCATTGCACGGTGCTAGATGTGTCTACAGATAATCTGCACTAATTCGAAGTACCTCGCAAAGTGAGTGACATGGCTTCATTTCCACTTTGATGACTCTGAAGTGCAACAAAGTGTCACTTATCTGAGGCAAAGCGAACTGACCTCGAATTTACTTCACCTCAATGGTAACACTATTGCAGGCCCTCACTATGGCTAACCTGGGAAGGATGGTGACTGGCATACTGTTTCAATACTCCTAATCCTGTGTGTGGTATTTAAAGACAGACTTAGCCAGAACATCACATGACTGTCAGTGTAACCAAAAGTATAGGAAAAGTGCATCAAAAAGTGTACAAAAGAGTGTACCAAAAAGTGTACCAAACTCTGCCAAAAGTCTACTGAAAAACTGTAGTCAAAGCATATCAAAAGTGTGCTTAGAAAGTGTAGAGTACTATAGCAGATTGTTATACCAAAAGTGTATCAAAACTATAGTGAAAACTCTAATATACTCAAAGTCTGCCAAAAGTGTACTCAAAAAGTCTAGTGAAAGTGTGCAAGAAGCATAGGAAAAGCACAGAAAAGGTGTACAAAAAGTGTACAAACATTCTAGGAAAAGTGTAGGAAAAGTGTACAAACAGTCTATGAAAAGTGTAGGAAAAGTGTAGGAAAAGGCACAAACAGTGTAGGATTAGTGTACAATTAGTGTACAAATAGTCTACCAAAAGTGTAGGAAAAGCGCACAAACAGTGTAGCATTAGTGTAGGGAAAGTGTACGAATACCTTACAGAAAGTGTACCGAGACTGTACCAAAAGGTGTACAAAAAGTGTAGCAAAAGTGTAGGAAAAGCGTACAAAAGTGCAGGAATCCCTTAGAAAAGGCGTAGCAAAAGTGTGACAAAAGTGTACAAAAAGCGTAGGAAAAGGTGTACAAGAAGTGTACAGAATTATAGCACAAGTGTACAATCAGTGTATCAAAAGTGTACATGAAGTGTAGGAAAACCATACAAACAGTGTACCAAAAGTGTACCAAAAGCGCACAAACAGTGTACCAAAACTGTACCAAAACTGTAGGTAAAGTGTAGGATTACCATATAAAAAGTGTACAAACATTGTAGCAAAAGCCATAGTGTATTTCCATCATCAGCGGCTCATTTGCATGCTTATGTAAGCGCGCACCTATTGTGCACACGGGTGTCCAGGACGTCCACATCTGCTCCTACAAATAAATAAAAATACAATTATATCACTATTTTGATCATATCTCAATCAAATCTCAACCGATTTGTGTCATCAGTGGCTCATCGGAACGCTTATGTAAGCGCACACCCACTATGCAGACGGGCGTCCAGGATGCCCACATCTGCTACTACAAATAAATGAAAATAAAACTATATTTGTATTTTTATCATATTTCAGTCAAATGTTAATGGATTTGTGTCATCAGTGGCTCATTTTGATGCTTATGTAAGCGGTGTACAAAGCATACACAAAGTGTAGGATAGTGTAGTCAAGTGTAGGGTAGTGTAGCAATGTGTAGCAATGTGTACACAGAGTGTAGAAAGTGTAACAATGTGTAGCAAAGTGTAGCAAAGTGTACACAGAGTGTACAAAGTGTGCACAAAGTGTAGCCAAGTGTAATCGAGTGTAGGGTAGCAGTCAAGTCTAGTCAAGTGTAGGGTAGTGTAGCAATGTGTAATCGAGTGCAGGGTAGTAGTCAAGTCTAGTCAAGGGTAGGGTAGTGTAGCAATGTGTAGCACAGAGTGTAGAAAGTGTAGTGTAGTGTAGTCAAGTGTAGTCCAGTGTAGGGTAGTGTAGCAATGTGTAGCAAAGCATACACAAAGTGTAGTCAAGTGTAGTCAAGTGTAGTGTAGTGTAAGGTAGTGTAGCAAAGCATAGCAAAGTGTAGTCAAGTGTAGTCCAGTGTAGGGTAGTGTAGCAATGTGTACAGTGTACAAAGAGTACATAAAGTATACCCAATGTCTAATTACAAACTATGCTAGTCAGTAATCCTATCTTTCTTGCTCATTTCCCATCATATTTCCATCTTCAGCAGCTCATTTTGATGATTAAGTAAGCATGCACCTACCGTGCACATGGGTGTTCAAATAATAATGCAACTATATCAGTATTTTTTTCATATCTCAATCAAATCTCAACAGATTTGTGTGATAGGTGGCTCATTGTAATGCTTATGTAAGGGTGTGCATACCCATGCACACATGGGCATCCAGGATGCCCATAATCATTTCAGTGCATACAATATACTATGTGTAATACCCATGCACATACAGGCATCCAGGATGCCCATAATCATCTCAGTACATACAGTATATGTGATGTGTATATATATACCCATGCACACACAGGTGTCCAGGACACCCATAATAATTTCAGTGTACAAAATCTGTAAGAAAAAGTGTACAAAAAGTGTAGCATTAGTGTAGCATTAGTGTAGGAAAACGTGTACAAAAAGTGTAGGAGAAATGTAGGAAAAGTGTAGGAAAAGTGTACAAAATCTGTACCATTAGTGTAGGAACAGTGTACAAAATGTGTAACAAAATGTGTGCAAAGTGTGTAGGAAAACATCTACATGACCGTAGGAAAACCCCACAAAATGTGTACAAAAACTGTAGGAAAACATGTCCATTAGTATACCATTAGTGTACAAAAAGTGTACAGAAAGTGTAGCAAAAGCGCACAAAAAGTGTAGCAAAGTGAACAAAAGCATAGGATTAGGTGGTAAGTGTTGAATATGTACAAAAAGCTAGGAAAAGGTGTACAATGAGTGTACAAAAAGTGTACAAAAAGCATAGCAAAAGGTGTACAATAAGTGTACCATTAGTGTACAAACATTCTACCAAAACTGTAGGAAAAGTGTACAACAAGTGTACCAGTAGTGTACAAGTAGTGTACAAACACTACCAAAACTATAGCAAAAGTGTAGCAAAGGTGTACAGTCTACCATTAGTGTACCATTAGTGTAGGGAAAGCGTACAAAAAGTGTACAAAAAGTGTAGGAAAAGTGTAGGAAAAGCGCACAAACAGTCTACCATTTGTAGGTAGACTGTAGGATTAGCCTAAAAAAAGTGTACAAACATTGTAGCAAAAGCCATAGTGTATTCCCATCATCAGCCGCGCATTTCAATGCTTATGTAAGCGCGCACCTATCGTGCATACGGGTGTCCAGGACGCCCAAATCTGCTACAAATAAATAAAAATGCAAGTGTATCAGTATTTTGATCATATCTCAATCAAATCTCAACCAATTCATGTGATTAGGTGCTCATTGGAATGCTTATGTAAGCGCGCACCTACAGTGCACACGGGCGTCCAGGACGCCCACATCTGCTTCCACAAAAAAGTAAAAACACAACTATGTACATTAGTATTTTTATCATATCTCAGTCAAATCTCAACCGATTTGTGTAACCAGTGGCTCATTGGAATGCTTATGTAAGCGCGCACCTACTGTGTACCACACGGGCATCCAGGACACCCGCATCTATCTCAACAAAAACAAAATATTGATTTTATAGTAGAGTTTTTGTTATATCTCCATCACATCTCAATGAATTTGTGTGATCAGTGGCTTATTGTAATGCTTATGTAAGCGCGCACATACCCATGCACACACGGGCGTCCAGGATGCCCATAATCATCTCAGAACAAAACAAAACATGAGAACTCTAGTTCAGAAATAGAGCTGCTGGAACTACAGCAGCAGTGGGAGTCCAGGACTGCCAGTGTCAAAATGTGTATAGAGATATGATGAGATCCTAGAGCTAGGAAAAGTGAAAAAATGGACTCATAGCATACAAAAAGCATACAAAAGTGTAGCAAAAGTGCAGTAAAAAAACTGTAGTTGAAGTGTAGCAAAAAGCGTGCAAAAGTGTAGCAAAAGTGTAGTAAAAAGTCTAGTCAAAGTGTGGCAAAAAGCGTACAAAAGTGTAAAAAGTGTACCAAAAGTGTAGTAAAAAAGTGTAGTCAAGGTGTACCAAAAAGCGTACAAAAGTGTAGCAAAAAGTGTAGTAAAAAGTGTAGTCAATGTGTATCAAAAGTGTAGTAAATAAGTGTAGTCAAAGTGCATGAAGAAGCTTACAAAAGTGCAGCAAAAAAGTGTAGCAAAAAGTGTAGTCAAAGTGTGCCCCAGGAGCATACAACCAAAAGTGTAGTAAAAAAGTGTAGTCAACATCTATCAAAAAGCGTAGCAAAAGTGTACCAAAAAGTGTAGTAAAAGTGTACCAAAAAGCGTACAAAAGCATACCAAATGTGTAATAAAAAAAGTGTTAAGGTGTACCAAACAGCCTACAAAAGTGTACCAAAAGTAGAGTGAAAAGTGTAGTTCAAAAGTGTAGTCCAAGTGTACCAAAAAGCATACAGAAGTAGAGCAAAAGTGTAGTAAAAAATTGAAGTCAATGAGTGGAGTAAAAGGGCATAGCCAAAGTGTAGTCAAAGTGTATCAAAAAGCGCACCAAAGTATAGTAACAGTGTAGTAAAAAGATGTAGTCAATCAGTGTAGTCAAAGTGTATCAAAAAGCGTACAAAAGTGTAGTAAAAATTGGTCTTTTGATTAGTATTTTGATCATATCTCAATCAAACCTTAGTGGACTTCTGTCATTAGTGGCTCGTGTGAACGCTTATGTAAGCGCGCACATGCCCGTGCCATGTCGCCGTCCAGAACGGA
>JBBPTO010001819.1:0-13392 GCA_038094155.1 Pulveroboletus cf. aberrans
TAGTGCTCATGGTGCATCAACGTGGCTCTGTCGGTGGTGACCCCGGCGCAGCGGGCGGTGTTGGATGCCAACTATGGACGCAAGGACTCAGTCAAGGAGCAGCGGGTCAAGTCGGTGTATGAAGAGATCGGGCTGAGGGAACGGTATGCGGCGTACGAGGAGAGTGCCAAGGAGAAGCTTGATGCGTTGATCGCTAGTGTGCTAGAACCCGAAGGGGACGTGCAGGGCGTGCTGAGGAGGCAGGTGTTCACGGCGTTCTTGGCCAAGATCTACAAGCGAACAAAGTGATCCCGATGGGGCAGTGATGGTGAACCAGTATGATGCATAGAGTTCAACCGCGTATATGTATCTGCGATCTGCAATATTTGAGGGGTTGACAATGTGTCGGAACGAATGGGCCTGGGTCAAGGCGGTCCCTGGCGTAGTCAATTTGGTGACCATGGAAGCCAGCAATACTCATGTCCTGGGGCACCAGTGACAGCGCGCAATCATCGTGGGCCTATGGGAGGTCAACCGAGAGCATGGCGAGCAGCACTACATCCATGTTGACAATGTCTCGACTGCATTGTCCCTACAACGGCCGACCGAACGTCAATATGGGACATATGGCAGCAACTTACGAAATGGAAGCGCGCACAACGCAACCATTACGATTCTAGGGTAAAGAGACCAGACCTTTGCTGCACGTTTCTCGAAAAATTTTATTGGATCGTTATCGGTGTTTTGTTACTAGAAAGCTTCGGGCTCCCAATACATGAGACTATGAACACCTACGCAGCCCAAACCTTGGTAATCAACTCGGTCAAGCCTGGAGCAGGATCAGTGCCAACGGGTTACACGACGTCGGAACGGCGGAAGAAGACCCACCGATGTCATTCGTGTTGAACTGGTAGATGCCGACCAAAACACCGACAGTCACGGTCCGGAGGGTCCATGTCATCAACGGGCCAAGGACAGGGAATTTGCGCTTGTGGAGATAATCGACGAGTATGCTATCAAACTGCACGCAGAAATGATCAATAATCAAGAGATCTTGGACGGCTCGTCAGGTTGCTCACTCCGATGTGACTGTGCATCACGAGGGAGATGCCCAGCAGCCCGTCAAGCACAGGGTATGCTGTACCAGACGTTACAAACGCCGCTGCAGTCATGGGAACCAATGCCGCTGACAAGAGGCGCTCGAATGCCCAGTGATATGAACCATGGGTCCTTGAGGGGGGAGGGAAGGTCGTGGGGTCATTGACGGTACCCTTGTAGATTGCTGAAAGACGGGTCAGGCATAAAGTTGGGTGACATGAACGATGGAAAACTTGCGTCCACCAGGAACGTATTGGGTCGTCGAGCTGACTGCATGCCTTGCTAGAACTGTGCGTGAGCATCCGTCGTAAAACATTGACAAAGGCTCTATACCTTGAACTTTCTGGAACATTGACTGCAAGACATTGCGCCTGGTTGTGGAGGCGAATGTTCTGGGTAATGTTGAATGCAGCAAGAATGAGGCCGACATGGTTGTTGAGCTAGAGCACTTGAAGCTGAGCCAATCACGCAGCTCCGCCTGCCAGATTCATTCAGCTCCGTTCGCAACGCATCTTGGCACCGCGATGTCGCTGCAACACTTTGGAAAGGGTGCTTTGCGCGTCGCCAAAAATTACACCAAGGGATATTCGGACACGCAAGCCAAAGTTCGGGATGCCACTTCCAACGATCCATGGGGACCCTCAGGCACGCAGATGAACGAGCTTGCGCAGCTGAGTTATAATCAGTACGTGTCGCTGCGTACGAGGGCTCATGATGCTGAATCCTTTTTCACAGGAATGACTTTGTCGAAATCATGGAGATGCTCGATAAGCGACTAAATGACAAGGGAAAGAACTGGAGGCATGTATTCAAGGCGAGTCTGTCACTCTTTAGTGACCCTACGTACCACGGGGGCTGAGACATTTACAGTCTCTCACTGTTCTCGATTATCTCCTGCATGCTGGGTCGGAGAATGTTGTTCTCTACTTCAGAGACAACCTCTACATCATCAAAACACTCAAAGAATTCCAGTATCTGGACGAGGACGGCAAGGACTGTGGTGCTAACGTGCGGCAAAAGGCAAAGGATATTTCCAACCTTCTCAGCGATACCGGTCGCCTACGGGAAGAGAGGAGAAACAGAGCTTCCATGCGTGATCGCATGATTAGAGGAAACCCGAGCATGGAGGAGGACGAGGAGGAGGTGGGGAGGGCGGATCGCGCACCCCCGAAGCGAAGTCGAGGAGCAACGGACCGGGACGACGACGAGCTTCGCCGTGCCATCGAGGCATCGAAGCGAACCCACGCCGAGGAACAGGCTCGACACACAGAGGAAAACGACATTCAGCGTGCCATCCGACTCAGCGAGGAAGAAGAAGCCAGACGAAACAAGGCCGTCGAGGATTCGAACGCTGCCGCATTGTTCGATGATCAAGCACAGCTGTATGTTTTTTCATCCCCAAGCATATTCTCGTGTTCATGTTCATTTCCTCGTTGACGACTTAGACCTGCGCCCGCGAACGCTTCGAACAATCCTTTCCCATTCGTCGATCCCTTGCAGCATGCGACTGGTCTCCAGCCCCAGTTCACCGTCCAACCCCAATATACGATGCAACCTCAATTCACTTCGTTTAATCCATACCAGCAGCAGGCACAACAGGAGGCGATGCAGGTACATCTCTTGCCATGCGATGGGATCTCCAGATCGATGTGCTCATTTGGCCACAGGCAGAGTACATGAGACAACAGCAAGAATGGCTACGCCAGCAGCAAGAGCTACAAGCTCAGCAACAAGCGCAAGCACAGGCGCAGGCGCAGGCACAGGCACAGGCGCAGGCACAGGCGCAGGCACAAGCGCAGGCACAGGCGTTCCAACAGCAGCAACAGCAAGAAGAGTGGTTGCGTCAACAGCAAGCTCTGCAAGCCCAGCAGCAAGCCCAGCAACTGTTTGCCCACCCCACCGGATTTGGGTGCGTTATTGGGTCAGTATCCGTTGGATTCGCGACTGACCGTCGCCTGCAGCTCCAACAATCCATTTGCACCACCTTCCTTTTCACCACCTCCAGTGTCACACACTTCGCCTTCCCCCGTGAATGGAACTGGCTCGGGCCCATCATTCAACCTTCAGGGAACCTATGCGAACTCGGCGGCACCCTCATATGGGACCACTCCATCACCAGTCCCGACCTCTTCAAGCTCTCAATCAAGACCTGATGCTTCGTACGTGAGTGGAGCCGGAAGAGGGACGACGAGAGCGGACCAAGAACACTCCAACCTGGCGAACTTGCTCGCTAATCGTGACGATGGTCAAGATACCTTTGGAAACGTTGGGGTTCTGCGTTACGGCCAAACGCAGGCCGGTCGTATCGCTTCGCAGGGGACTGGGGTCAGCTCGAACAATCCATTTGCTCACCAGCAACAGCAAAATCCTGAACAACCGTTCTTTTCAATTTAGCGTGGATTTTCGGGTCTGAGAAGGAATTTTTAGTTACTCCTGAATAGTATACGTGCCTACCTGTCATTTGATGCTTGTTCCCTACCCTCAGCTACATTACTTGGGCTCTCGTTTGGTGAAACCCATCCCTACCTTCCAAATATGGTCACCTCGTAGAATGACATCATTCCCCCTTTTACACCGAACAACTCGTCTGTTCGAACAGTCGATCCACAACGAGAATTGTTCACCATGGCGGGCGAAGCTGATTCCTTCTTGCTTTTGATTGTAAGTATATCTACTGGACCCGCGAACGTTGACGACATCATCTGCCAGGTTGCTTTCATTTTTCCTCCCGCAGCTGTTGCGTTCGTTGCAGGATGCGGAGTTGATCTTTGTCTGAACATTCTGCTGACATTGTATGTTTCTTCCAGAAGGAATTTTCGACGCTGATCCACTTTGGCAGGCTGGGGTATTTACCCGGAATGATCGTAAGTCCATGTGTCATCCACTGGCAGATGCGGCCTGCAGACGAGAATCTCATCCATCGCGATGTAGCACGCCTTTTGGCTCGTCCTCAAGCGCGCGGAGGCGAACGAGCAATACGGTTATAGGAACTGGATCTGTGAGCGTCCCTTTACTGTGTCTTGAAGGGGCGTTGACCCCTTTTCGGGATGGGAAGACACCGGCATGGGTGAATACCTCCCTTACGATAACAGACCCCCGATGAGGGGACAAGCGCCGGGCACGTATGGTCAGCCCAGAGAGGTCCCACCACCGCCTCCAGGACAGTACTCCCGTGATACGCCGGCAGGACCCCAGCCTGCTCAAACCCCGGGCCCTCTCGAGCAAAAGCAGGCATATCAAGCTCCACCTTCGCAAGCACCTGGATATGAATCACAGTCACAAACGCAAGTGCCATCTCAGGCTGCCGATCAGAAGTATGGGTATACAGGAATGCCGCAGGCACCTCCTGCTGCCGGTGATCAGAAGGCTTCTTCAGAACAGAAAAATAACACCACTGAAGGTATTCCCCCGAGTAGCACTTGAAGGGTTGATTCACTACACATCCAAATGAAGCTAACGGAGGAGTGATTGTTTGTAATGAATGTGACATGTTGTAATCATAGCTATAACTTGAACATGTTTGGGGTGCATTGTGTACTATTGTTATGCATGGATTCATTTATTTAGCTTAAGAAACCAAACTTGTGGGTTGTTTCCTGCAGTGACATTCAATTTTTATTTTATTTTTGGGTTTCACTCAGATAGTGGGAAGGCAATGGGTTTTCTTTATAGTCCCCTATATATACTACTGTCTGTCTAATATACAATTGTTTTCTATTGTTTAGGTGGATTGCAGAGTTTTTAGTAAGGCCAGCTTGTGTTGGCTTAACTTCAAACTGTGAGATGTGCTCAGAGACAACCTCAAAGTGAAGCTGCTATTCCAAGTGGGAAACAAATATATTGAAGATGGGAAATATGTACAGGCAGATTGACTACTTATATATGATGACATGTGGTAACAATGAGGCATTAGTAAGATATAATGTAGTGTATGATGTCATCTTCTGGAATGTGATAGAATATTAGAGAACAATGTGAAATGTGATGAGTGAAGTTGTGAAATAAAAAGTGGTTCTGACATTACCCCTTTTCAAAGCAAAACATCCTTGATTTGCATACTTTGTACTAGGGGAATATCAAACATTGAATCAGGATATTTGTTGAATCACTTCCTGTAAGCAAGTTATTTCAGATCTCTAAACATTTTGCTTGGCATGGGTAAGGAATGTCCAATGCAGATAGGGCATCTGCAGGCATTGTGAGCTTTGATTATTCTTGTCTTCATTCTTTGCTTTGGATGCACTGCTGTTGGATGTTTGTGGTAGAATTCCTTTACTGCATGAGAGGCATTGTTGAGATTCAGTGCCTTTATCCATTCTCATTTTCTTGAGGGAAACCTTTCCAATGTACAAGGTATTTGATGTTTCCTTGATGTTCTCTTGAATTGACTATTTCTTCAACCTCTTGTTTGATTTGTTCTTTTACAATATCAGGAGGTGGAGGTGGTGGCATTTGTTGGGAAGGTAATTCTCCTTTTTGATAAGATCAGAGTCAGCTTTCATTGAATACTGGATGAATTTCTTTCCGTTTGTGATCAAGTTTAACTTTGTAGGCTGCTTTTCCAACCTTTTCTATTATTTGAAAAGATCCATATCATTTGTCATTGTTAAGACTGGATCTCCTCCACTCAAACTCTGGTCAGAGATTGGAGGTTGAAGGGAAAGGATGGCTGGAGATGGCCAGAGGTCTGGAGGAGTGAAGGTTGATGCATGACTTGTGTGTTGTGTCCCTGCACTGTCATGGCCTTCTTGGTCAGAGATGCATCAGAGAAATTCTGGAGGAAGAACAGAGGAGGAGTCTAAGATGATATTCAGACTGAAGTATCTACATACAAAGTCAGAGTATATATAGTTGAAGGAAAGTCAGAGGCTATGTAGATGTAAAAGGTTGGAGATCAGATAAGTAAAAGCTGGAGCTGTGTGTTAAGACTGGATCTCCTCCACTCAAACTCCAGTCAGAGATTGGAGGTCAAAGAGAACAAATGGCTGGAGATGGCAAGAGATCCAGAGGATAGCATCTGGAGGGGTGAAGGCTTGATGCATGACTTATGTGTTGTGTTCCTGCACTGTCATGGCCTTTTTGGTCAGAGATGCATCAGAGGAATCTGGAGTGAGATGAGAGGAGTGGTCTATGATGATATTCAGGCTGGGGCTATCTACATACAGAGTCAGAGTATATATACATTGGAGGGGCTGTGGATTAGTAATGAAGGGCTATGTAGATATGTAAGATGGAGGTCAGAGAGTCATATGCCAGAGCTGTGCTCCAGGTTAGGAATGAGCCAGAGCTATGCTACACAGTGTTGGAGGGAACAGAGAGGCAAGACTAAATTAAATACAGAACAAGAGACATACATAAGGAAATCAGAGGAAGGTCTTGAGAAATGGAGTTGCATATTGACAGAGAGTGTGCAAGAGGTGTGTGTGGAGTTGTATTGGAGTCCAGAGTTAAGTCAAATGTACAGAATATGACACTGTGCTACATAGCATTGGAGGAATCAGAGGGATAAAGCTAAACTAAATACAGAACAAGGAAAGTATGTAAGAATATCTGAGATGTGTCCAGAGAAACAGAGTTCTGGAGTTGGTGAGGAGTCATGGAAGAGATGAGCAGAGTTGGTCTGGAGGTCAGAGTTATCTCAATTACACAGGATATGACAGTATCCCCTCTTAGGCCTGAACCTCTGAAGGCCATTAGAACAAAATGGAGTTGGTTAGCATCAGAGTTTGAAGAAGGGTATAAAGTCACTGGTGAAGTTAAAACATGGCTTGATCTCATATCACTATCATGTCTGGAATTGATAACATTAAATCTTGATCTGATGTGAGTCTCATGAAGCATGAGGATGACAATGATGCCTTGTGGAAGGTAAAGACCACAGAGTGAAGAAGGTGGACAAAATGAAAAAGAAGAAGGAGGCATGCCAAAGGGCAAAGAAGGAGGCTTGTCAAATGACAGAGGAGGAGGTATATCAGAGAGTGGATGTGGAGGCACAGAGGATGGTGAAGAAGGTCATGAGGGAAATAGCTGAGGAGGTGCAGGGGCAGGTGAGTGTGCAAGCCATCATGCAGAGGATAACTGATGGAGGGTGATGGAAGCAGGCAGGGCCAAGTTCCAGAAAGGAGAAGGAATACATGGTGGGACTGGTGGATTGCCAGAGATGTAAGAACTGGGATCTGGAGTGTGAGCTTGGGTCTGGGAAGTTGTTGTCATGCCTGGCATATCAGGATGTAAAGGTGAGATGCAAAAGGTCAGGGGAGGAAAAGGTGGAGTGCTGGAAGTGGAAGAATACAGAGGTGCTGGAGGGGTCAGGACACATACAGAAGAAGGTGTGGCTGAAGAAGGCAGGAAGAAGTGGGTCAGAGTCTGGGATGAACAAAGCCCTTTTCAAGGTGCTTTGGGAGATCTGGAATGCACTCAATCATTAAAGTCATGTGTTTGACTGACAAGAGGTGCTGCTGAATGTGCTGAAGAGAGATTGACTAACCTAGACTGCTATAGATCTCCAGATAGGAAACTAGCAGGTCAGTAACACAAAGAAAGAAAGTGAAGGAATGGTTGATTCATCCCAGGGAAATTGCAGGTAGAGAATCAAGGAAAGACAACTGCAGGACTTACAGGACTCCTTGATAAACAATCTGGAAGAGCTTCTAATGCTTCAGACATGGCTGATGAGCACAGGACTTGATTTTTCTAGGATCAAAAGAGAAGAAAAAGAGATCCAGATATAACTGTATTGATGAAGACAGAATACTCCCACTCTGAGTGAGTGAGTGATAGATGATATATTGATTGTCTGTGCTGTGTACAAAACACAACTTTTATAGTCTGAACACACCTGAGACTCTAAATAAACATAAAGAAGGGGGCATCTGACATGAATCTGGTGACCAGATCACAACACAGAGCATCTTGTACATAGCATCCAGTAGACTATATGTATAGTAGAAGTTGATCCAGTAGATGGACCAGATTGAAAAGAAATAGATACAACAAACTGGATACATATGAGTAGGGCAGACTGGAACTGGATTGGACACAAATTGACACGGATGCATGATGACTCAATGATGACCTAGTGAAAGTCAAATAGATGTAGAATGACTGGATATGGACCTAAGGAGCAATGGCTCCTTACAGTGCTGGTGCAGCTCAAGGCAGAAGAACTCTATGGAGAGCTGAAGGGGTCAGAGGATGAATGGGTGGATGAAGGGGAGGTTGCAGAGAAGTTGGCCAGATTGGCCAAGAAAGACATGGAAGTGTCAATGGAGGCGGTGAAGGCAGTGGAGGACAGGGAAGTGGAGGACAGAAAAGAGTCTGAGTAGTCAATCCAGTGCCAAACCTGTAAATAGTCTTTGTTGAACATGTGCATGACTTGACCAGAATGGAAGAATGATCAGGAAGAGAAACATCAGAGATGGCCTGAAAAAGGCTGGAGTAAGTCAGAGAGACAGAGGAAGTTGGAGTTGAATGGGGGAGACAGAGGACAGATGGCAGAGTGAGGAGAGGTGAGAGAAGTGAGTGGGAAAGCATGAAAGCAGTTCCTACCCCCCTCTTAGAGTTGACATCCCAGCATTGACAAAAAGCAGAAAATGTCTGTCAGGAGAGGACTGGAGCCATGGAGTGTGTGAAGGTGACTCTGGGTGGAGGACAGAGGAGTGGGATGGAGAGAAATAGAGTGGGTCAGGGAGCCACAGAGTGCATCAAGCAGCTCTGGGCAGAACAGGAAAGATGGAGGGTGGGTTTTATGCTTTCTGAGTAGACTGTTTTCCATAGTTTTCTAGTTGATCAGGTTAGTGTTATAGTTACTTCCACACCCTTCTGACACTTCTGACAACACTTAGAATGTTTGACACACCAGAAGTGATGCTTTCAAACTTGGAAGCTTGGAAGTCTGAAAGCATGGGAACTCGGAAAGCTCAGAAGCTCAGAAGCATGCCAGAATTGTGAAAACTTGGAATTGGACACTTGAAAGTACTGAAAGCACAACAGTTCAACTGGAACTTTGTATTTCATCATGCAAACCCTTTCCATCTGTACAGTACATCATGCTATGCATTCCAGACTCCCTTAAAACATTCCTATGTCTTCAATGCATCACCCATGACCTTACCATCATTTTATGCCCTTACCCTGCACATGTATCATCTTCCATTCTTCCACACCATGCCTCCTCCACACCTAATCCTTATGGTATCCTCATGGACATCTAGATTAGACTACAATAGGTACAAACATGTAGAGTAGTATATAAAGGACAAGAATGCAGCCACTGGAGGGCAGTCTTGTCCTCTTGGTGTTTTTCTCAGCATCTATGTATGGCATTGATTCATTTTCCCTTCTCTCTTGACCAGTGAAAGTGGCCTAGAGCCTTAAGTGGTTCTGAGTCATATCAGTTAGAATCTGGAGTGAGTGGATATTAGGAATGCCAGGTGCTGATCAACAAGTTCAGGAGGGAATGGAGAGGCAGAGGAGCAGGGGAGAGTGAAGACACATGGAGCATATGAAGTGACTCCAGGCAAGAAAGAAGAGTGTGTGAGAGTAACTCCAGAAGACAAAGGGAGGTGGAAGGTGATGCTGTCAAGTTTGAATGGCCATTTTCCAAGGTGCTCCAGCTGATCTTGTTAGGATTTGAAGTGAACAGAGGTCAGAAGGCAGGTCAGAGAAGTCAGAAAGGATTGGAGTGGAGAGCAGAGATGAGAAGGTGTGAAGGGGACATGGAGTCTGAGACAATAGTCCTGCAAATGAACAGAAGGACAGAACTTGACTTCTGATGCACAGAAACTAGAGGCCAAGGAGAAAGAGGGGCAAGAGGGGTGCAAGTGCTGTACTGGGCAGACACAAGTGAAAGGTGGACTGCAGGTTCAAGGATGAAATGAAGAATGATCCAGGGGTGTGATGTGACTGGAATGCTGGAAGCATGCAGAGTGAATTGGAGATGAGGTGGATGTCAGGAAGGAGGGGTGGATGTGAGCATCACATGCAGTGAATGCAAGTCAGAGGGTCAGACATGAAGTCTGAGTCTCAAGGGAAACCAAGGAGGGTGGTCATCCAGAGGATGGCTGGTTAGGTTGGAGTGAGCTCAGAGCTTGCAAATGAAGATCAGGATGATGTTGGAGAGATTGACACTCATTCTACAGATGTCAGGTGAATGTGTTACTACTTAAACTCTATGATCAATGGATTGTTAATGGGCAAGTTGATAAAGCCATCAGTTATGTGTCTGAAGTCCAACAAGGACATGCATAAATGTATCAGAGGTGGTTTTTCCTGAGATGAAAGGAGGAGTGGAGTTCAGGAGGTGAATGTCAGACTGTGAAGTTCAGAAGTGTGAGAGACATCAGAAGGAATGAAGGGACAGAAATGCCATCAAGGTACTTGAAGGGGCATAGAGATCATAGGTGACCATCAGGAGGGTCAGAGGTTGGGAGATGGGGTTGGAGTTGTTAGGAAATGGTGTATCTTGAAACAGATGGCAGAGTGGACTGAGGATGATGGTACTGGTCATGAGATAAAGAATGGATGCATTTAAGATGGAGTGCAGATGGGGTCAGGAAGTAATGTGACTCCCAAGGGTAAGGTTGGATGATCCATGTTACAATGGTGGATGAGGGGGTTTGGTGGCTTGTGATGAATATTGAGGACTTCCCACTTAATGGTGGACAACAAGAAGACTTCTGGGTAAAGTTGATGATGGAGACTTCCCACTTAAGGGTGGTTTACAGCAGTAAAGATCAAGAAGGTATTAAGACTACCCTTAGGCCTGTATCATGGAGTGGAGACACTGATGTATTCCAGTGATGATGATACAAGGTACAAGGTGGAAGGTAAAGGCAAGATTAGACTGGGGTTTACATGGGCAATGACATGAGTTTATATAGGTATGTAGAGGAGTCTAGGGTAGGCATGGAATGTGATGGAAAGTAATGGAAGGAGTTGCTGACAGAGCAAGTGGAATTGCATGGAATGTGATGAAAGTGGATGATGAATCATGATATCATAGTTAGCAATGAAAAGAAAAGAACATCCACATTGGGACTTATACCCATGCATATGTAAGCAATAAGTGAAAGAAAAAGTGTAGTCTGGGATAAATTGTAACATTATCCCCTTAGTAGCATTAAAGTTACCATACTTCAAAAGTCTTTATATTCTCCATAAGGTTCTCCAGTCATGTTTGACATGGCAACATCATTGAACTGGTAGTCATCTTTCCTCTCATCTGGGGGTGGGACGTTGATGGTGGTTGCCTGTAAGAATGTGGGGTGGTGTTGAGGGGTGAAGCAGACAGAGCATTGGATGCATTGGTGTGTAGGACTTGGTGGTGGAGTTCCTCTGGACAATGACAATGATGAGTGGTGGGATGTGGGTGAGGAGAAGAGAGAGGGCCTTTGAGTAGGGCATTGAAGAGGGCATTCCTGCTGGTTATGACCAGAAGTCCACCAGAGGCATGTGAGGCACTGGTACTTGGAGCATTGGTCTTGAAAGTGTTTGAGATGGTGACACTGAAAGCAGGCCAGAGTGTAATGAGAATTGCTAGGAGTAAGGACAATTTCTCCTATGTTCTCACTGTGATGAAGCTCAGCTTGATTCATCAGGGCGATAGCCTCTTCTTTGAGAGGAGATGAGAACATGGATGGGGTGGACGAGGTAGGGGTGACAACAATGGCAGTAGTAGGAGCAAGAGTGGGGGTGGATATCAGTAGAGGTTTCACATGTTGGGTGTTAGTCTTGGCAAGATAGCAATCAAGGTCAGCCAGGAACTCTCCTAGTTCCAGCTGATGGGCAAGGATGTTGAGCTTGAGGTTTGCTTCACCCAAGATCACAATGGCAGTGAAATGGTTTAAGAAATTGAGATGACTGATCTGCCACAAGAGATGGATGAGACAGTAAAGGGTGAAGCCCATGTCCAAGTGGGCACTGATGGCAATGGCCATACATCTATCATAGACATGGTTATAATATTTGGTGATATAGGGATGTGGGATGGTGGCAGATCTGAGTTGATAAGCATGGATGGGGAGGTCTATGGCATGGATGGGGTGTGAGAGGAGAGGCCTAGGGATCTCTATGAGGGGGACATGGAACAGGGATCAGAGGGAAGGCTATTCCAGCTGGCATTGAAGAGAGGTTGAATGACCTAGACTGCTATATGTCTCCGGACAGGAAACTAGCAGGTCAGCAACACAAAGAAAGAAAATGAAGGGATGATAGATCTGTCCCAGGGAGAACTTGTAGAGTAGAGCTCCATAGAAGAGAACCATGGGACTTACAGGAGGCGAAATGAATGATGATTAGGAAGAGCTCCTATGCTTCAGACATGGCTGACAAGCACAGGACTTGATTCTTCACAGATCAGGAGAGAAGGATGAAGAGATGATCACAGACATGGCTGGATCACTGAAGATGAAGAAGAACTGAACTCGAGATAGACCAAAGATAGATGGCAGATAGATAGATGATAGATAGATAATTCATCTTGTGCTCTGTGTGAAACACAGTTTTTATAGTCTGGGCACACCTGAGACTCTAAATACATGTAAAGAGCATGACCAGATTGAAAACTGGATCATTGGATCAGCATATCTGGTAACTGGATCTACAGAACTGGATTGACTGGATGTACAAATGAAAGTGTCTGATGTAGTAAAATGAATGTTTGACTTATCAACAGATGACGGACAAGGATGGATTGGATTGGATATGAGAAACCAGATTATGCAGGATATGCAGGATATGCCAGATACGAGGACAGGAAACTACCATTCCCTACAGCATCTGCAAAGGTAGGGGAAGGGGGACAGTTTTTGTTGGTAGGTTTGATGAATGTGGAGGTTTCAGAGAGGGTTTCTTTTAACATGAAAATGATAGATAGGGAGAAGAGACAGAGTTTTCTTTGATGTCGTCAATGGTGAAGGTGATGTTGTGGAGGGGAGATGTGGTCATGGTTGGGTAGAGATGGTGGTGATGATGGTACTGGGGGAAATACAGATGAGTGACGGCTCTTATATTCTATCAGAGCAGACTTGGAATGCTTCAGATTCTGCTCAGGTTTTCAAAAATCTTCTTTGGCATTGTATTCCTTCCATCAGATTAGGAAGTGGCAGTTAGACAGGGTTCCTTTGTGACATAAGATCTTATCTATTTCATATTCTTCCTTTTCTTCTACTAACTCTGGGGATGGTCTTGTGAAGTTAGGGCTGTGTACAGTGACTCCAAAAACCATTGCAATGTTTGCTGCAAATGGAGTGTATGCAGTGTACTGGGTGTACCCGTGGGAATCACGCTTAGCATTAGTGCGACCGAATATAGTAC
>JBBPTO010001820.1:0-13392 GCA_038094155.1 Pulveroboletus cf. aberrans
TGTACATCGACCAAATAATAGAAAACAACTATAAGCCACAATGGGAAGACAACACTACAAGTGTTGCTTCTGCTTGTGTAGGGACACAACAACATGATAGAACGTCGGGGAAAGTTGGTATATGGGTAAAGTGACCATGGGGAATCCCATGGAACAAGTTTGGGAGCGATAGGAGAAGTGGATCACTAGCAAATTGAGTAAAACTGATATGAGAGCGAAATCACCAAGTATAACAATTCATGCAAATCTGAATGAAGTACTACTGTAAGGGAAACATAAAAAGAAACAAAACCCAATCAAACTTGAAGTGCAGCCTCTATGGACTTCACTTTTACTGCACCACAGAACTCTTATTTTCTAATCAATGTATAGTCTTACAAATCATTTCCCATAGAGACTGGACTCTGCCAGGCCAGATACCCTCAAACTGACCAGATCAGACATTGGACATTGGACATTGGACATGCAGTTGCAGTTGAATACAATAAACATGACAAATACAAGTACACGAGGAGAGAAAAGGAAGATGCAGATGATGCTACCTACTGCTGCAACCATGTACCTATCATGGCCTGGGCCACCATGAACTGCTCCCAGATCTCCACCACCTCTTTCTCAGCACAGATGTGCCTTGCCTTCTCCACTGCCATCTTCAATTTGAGTGATGACACCCAAGCCTCCAACTCAATGAACTAGAGCATTAGCTCCTAAAGGCTCCACCATGAGACCACCACTGTTTTTGACCCTTAAAGGTCTTTCTACCCTTGTCTTTCTCTTGCCATTGCCCACAACTTGGTCTGGCTCCTCATTGAAGACCTTAATGATTTCCTTTGGGATCAGATGAAGGAGGAACTTGTGTGCTACAACTGGAGTTAGTATTAGAAACTCACTCAGAAAGACAGACTTACTAGAAACTGGCCTTGCTGGCCTCTTCTCCTCTTCTGTATCTGCCACACATTGAGCTTTTGTCTTGCAAGCATACTTTCAATGGCCCTTCACATCACCACATGCCTTACATGCAATTCCTTTCTACCTTATGACACAGAAAACTTGCTTGTTCTTGCAAAGCTGGAAGGGTTCTGAGTAGCAGTAACCTTTTTTCCTGAGTTCTTCACCACTTCATCCTCTTCCTCCAAATCATGCCAAGGATACTGAAATGAGTCAACTAAGTCAAGGAATGCATAGCTGAGAGCTTACCTTCCAGACAGGAACAATCACTCCATCAAAATTTCTATTCCTGGCAGACTTACTTGTCATCATCATAGGCATCTTCAACAGACCCCAAGTTGGCACATTGTGTGCCAGGGAGGGCACTTTCATCAGTTTCATCATGACCTCATTGACCTCCATCAAAGTTGGAAGTGCTGTCCCAACTTGCTGTACTGTGTGCACATCCACCTTTCATTGGTTTGCAATCTCCTGTGTGGTCCTGACAGCTTGAAGGAGGTCAGGCCAGAGGTGAGTCAGGACAGCTCCAACCATGTTGGCTGTGTGAAGTGTAATGAAATGAATCTGAAATGAGTTTGAATGACACTGGAATGCAAACATCTGCTCGACTTGTCTTCATTGATCAACTTTCACTTCTATGCCTATACAGATGGACTGGATGGTAAGTGGACTGGATGGTAAGTGTCTGTACCAGATTGAGTCTGGTTTAAAATGGTAAATGAGCCTTTTTGAATGATGTGCATGTTAGAAAGAAATTAGCTAGTTAGAGTATGAATCAAGGAGGACTTTAGAATGAAACAAGACAATATTTGCTATAGTAAGAGATGGTTGTTTTTGTATTTTTGTTGTTTTTGTGTAATCTGTTGATATTTTGTATGTTGTAGCATCATAAGGACGCAGTTTTTGTTTTAGATATAAGAGAGGTCACTGGATTGAAAACCAGAGTGGAACAAAGATCACTGGACAAAACCCAGGGTAGAAATGAGTACAATGATGTTATTGATGGAGATGGATGAGTGGTGGATGGTCAGTACAATGGAATAGGATTTTGACAAATGGCAGTGGATTGAAGATGGGCAAGAGTGGTATGAAGTCAATTGTTTTATTGAATAATGAATAAGAGTCTTCATCGAATCTTTCTTCCTCTATGCCTACTGAATGACCATTTTCATTACTGGAATCTGTGAAAAGAAAAGATTGTATCTCTATCCGGTTGAGGGAATCTGAATCCATGACTGGATCACTAGTAAATGGAAGGACTGTTAAGTCCTTTCCCTTCTCCAAGAGAGTTTTATCAATGACCTCCTGGGCATCGTGCTGCAGAAGAGAGGAAAAAGAAAAAGATAAAACAACAGCATACAGATCAGAAGGGTCCAGCATGTCATTGACAACAACCAGGTAACAGAATGAGAACACAGATGCTCAGTTCAATGGCAGAACTGAGATGTAAATGGGCAGAACAGGGGGCAGGTCAAAAGAAGCTGGTAGCAGATCAGAACAAACTGGCAGCAGATCAGAACAAAGCTGTGATGAAGAGGCAGTAGGGTATGACAGAAGTGGGGGTGTGGTAAACAGTGCATGAGCATGGAAGGCAATGGCAACTGGATCGACGTATGGGACCAATGGAAGGTCCATCATAGGGTCGAATAAAGAAGAAGATGGTAATTCAAAGGAAGAATCAATGGCCAAGACAGCATCATCATCAACAGGTGTAGCAGAAGGCAGGCACAATGGAAAAGATGGCAGTAAAGTAATAGAAATGAACTCAGGACCTATGAGATTCTGAGTGGTGGACAAGATAGATGGCATAATATAAATGCAGTCCAGACCTGTGACATCCAGATTGACAGATGAGCCAGATGCAGGCCTGAGTGCCTGTGATGAAGGAGTAGAAATGAGTAAAGAATGAGCTGCAACAGGCTCAGGATGAGATGCATGAAAGGAAAGTATAAATGTGGCAGCAGCCAATGTGTTCACTACCAGATATGAACCATCTGGGTGGATGTCAGATCGGACTATAGCCAACTGGTCACAGACCTCAAGTGGTAGCCCTCTCTCGAAAAGGCATTTGCAGTCTGCTTGGAATATCCTGTAAAGTGAAATTAGTGGCAATGACAGCTTTAGACATTAACAGTGATATGATCCAAGATCATTGAGACCTCAGAGTGGCTCCAATTGGGATGCATCTACAAAGGTTAGCAAGTCATCTTTGAAATCATGACTACTGGATTTGCAACTGGAATAAAGCAGAATGAGGGCCACTGTGAATGCAGACCAATCTGGTGTAGCACTAGTTAGCAAGTCATCTTTGAAATAATGACCACTAGATTTGCAACCAGGATAAAGCAGACTGAATGCAGACCAATCTGGTGTAGTGCTATCTACCTCAGGAAGAGTTTCCCAAAGCTCAGCCTTGTTGAGGGACACATAGTATAGCATGCACTCAATCTGCTGTCAGTCACTGAGACCTTTCTGTGTGCAAAAATTGTCAATATCTTCAAGAAACATAAAAGTGTAATGGGTAATCTGTTGAATGAAGGTGTGGTTGGTGTACCACACACAGGCAATCCATGATGAAAAGGGTTGAATATAATGAAGCCAGACCCAGATCAAGAATACTGGACTGGATTGGATGAAAGTGGATAGAATGTAAGTAAGGCAATGAAGTAGAAAATGGTAGTTGAATCCTGTAATCAAAGGTTAATCAATGATGGATGACAGAAAAGTATGCTAGATAAAGACACAAAGAGCCTGAAACACGGCAGAGAAAGCACTGGATGACAGGAATGACATCTGGTGTGGTTGAACCAGAGTCAAGTGGTCAGACTGATGGTGGATTGACAGTTGTGAATGTCAGATGTATTGAAGCTGTCAGTGATCAGTTGCTAGGATGAAAAAAAAATTTGGAGGGTCGGATGGGCCTGGAGCTCCCTTGAAGCTTGTCTGAATGCCCCTCGTGGTGGACTCCAGATGAAGAGAGGTTGACCAACCTAAACTGCTATAGGTCTCCAGATAGAAAACTAGCAGGTCAGTAACACAAAGAAAGAAAGTGAAGGAATGATTGGTTCATCCCAGGGGAATTGCAGGTAGAGAATCAAGGGAATGCAACTGCAGGGCTTACAGAACTCCTTGGTAGTTGATCTAGAAGAGCACCTAATGGTTCAGACATGGCTGACAAGCATAGGACTTGGTTCTTCTAGGATCAAGAGAGAAAGAGAAGGGAAAAGAGATCCAGATACAACTGGATTGATGAGGACAGAAGACTCCCACTCTGAGTAAGTGATAGATGATGGATTAAATGTGTGCGAAACACAACTTTTATAGTCTGGGCACACCCAAGACTCTAAATAAACATAAAGAAAGGAAAAGAGACTTGAATCTGATGACTGGATCACAATACAGAGCATCCAGTACATAGTGTCCGGTACACTATAAGTATAGTAGAAAACTATCCAGTAGATAGACTGGATTGAAAAGAAATGGATACAGAGAATCAGATACATATGAGTAGAGTGAACCAGAACTAGATTGGACATGGATGGACATGGATGCTTGATGACTTGACAACAGCCTAGTGAAAGTCAAATAGACATAGAATGACTCGGTACAGACCTAAGGAGCAACAGCTCCTTACAATGGTGGTGCATGTGTGTGACAAAAGGATTTTCCATGAAGGAGGTTGGCAGAGGGGTGATAAGGGTGAATGGTGGCTTATGTGAAAGTAGCCAGTACAAGGAGAGAGTCTAGTCTTTTGTTATGGCTAACCTAAATGAGGGCAGGTGTAGAACCTTTGAGGCTGCAGACTGAACCATGGGCAAAGTGGTGATAGTGCTTGACTATCGCAAGATGTTTTATGAGGAGTCTGCCTACTAATGAGGACAGATAACAAGGAGACTACCAAGTTAATGGTAGATGAGGGAGTTCAGCAGCTTGTGACAAACATTGAGGACTTTCCACTTAAGGGTGATTTACAGCAGTAAAGATCAAGAAGATATTAAGACTACCCTTAGGCCTGTATCATGGAGTGGGAACACCAATGTATTCCAGTGACAATGATACAAGATACAAGGTGGAAGGTAAAGGTAAGACTAGACTGGGGTTTACATGGGCGATAACATGGGTTTATATAGATATGTAGAGGAGTCTAGGGTAGGTATGGAATGCGATGGAAGTGGATGATGAATCATGATATGATCAGTGATGAAAAGAAAAGAATGTCCACATTGGAACTTATACTCATGCATATGTAAGTGATAAGTGAAAGGAAAAGTGTAGTCTGGGATAAATCATAACAGTCCATGGGTCTATCTTTTGGCCAGACATCTTCAGAGAAACTGAAGTTATACAGAAACACCTTGAGTTACAAAGGTGTTCTGGTTTGAAACCTAGAGAAATGACTTGAGATAGAGATCTTGATGTGAATGTGAGGAAGTCATCATAGTCAGAGAGTAGTGACAGTATAGATAGAAGCCTGAATATACTGTTAAGATCAGATCTTGTCTGCTCAAACTCTAGTTGGAGATTGGAAATTGAAGGGAAAGGACTGGAGGATCATGTCTGGAGGGGTGAAGGCTTGATGCATGACTTGTGTGTTGCATCCCTGCACTGTTATGACCTTCTTGGTTGGAGACATATCAGAGAAATTCTGAAGAAAGAATAGAGGAGGAGTCTAAGGTGATATTCAGGCTGAAGTATCTACATAAAAGGTCAGAGTATATATAGTTGGAGGAATGTTGGAGGCTATGTAGATATAAAAGGTTGGAGGTTGGATAAGTAAAAGCCAGAGCTGTGTTCCAGGTCAGGAATGAGCTGGAGCTGTGCTACACAGCATTGAAGGGATCAGAGAAGTGAAGCTAAACTAAATACAGAACAAGGAAAGTACATAAGGATATCTGAAGTATGTCCAGAGGAATGGAGTTTCAGAGTTGGTGAGGAGTCACCAGAGGGATGAGTAGAGTTGGTCTGGAGGTTGAAGTTGTCTTGATTACATGGAATATGACAATCATCCAACTTCTTGAATGGTCAATTGGGCTTACAGGAGGTGAAAGAAGGATTTTCTGAAAGAGCTTCTAATGCTTTAGACATGGCTAATGAGCACAGGACTTGATTCTTCACAGATGAGGAGAGAAGGATGAAAAAGATCACAGACATGGCTGGATTGATGATGATGATGATGAACTGAACTCAAGATACATAGATGCTACATATTCATGTGTGCAAAACATAACTTTATAGTCTGGGCATACCTGAGACTTTAAATACATGTAAAGAGCATGACTGGATTGAAAACCAGATTGCCAGATCAACCTATCCAGTGACTGGATCAATGGAACCAGATTGACCAAATGTCAAATGTACAAGCAAAAGTGTTCAGTGTAGTAAAATGGAGGTTTGATTTACCAACAGGTGATGGATGAGGATGGATCAGACTGGCAGTGGCACAGGATATGAGAGATATGAGAACAGAGAACTACTGTTTCCTGCATCCATAGAGGACTTTGAATACTGACTGTCCCCAGTCAGATGCAGTGGTGGTAAGATGAGTGCCAAATAAAGAAAATGATGATTAAGTCTCTGGTCAGGAGATGAAGGAAGTGATAGACTGATGATGCATCAAAAGAGACTAATGACAAATGATGAATAATGAAGGATGTGATGACCATGAGGTAGATCTTCAGTGGTGAAGTGAAGCAGAACTGAGATATGGTGTGAGTAATGACAATGATGAATAGAGGTGTGAGGATGAACTGTATGTGAAAGGGACAATGCTGGAGGATGCAGAGACTGGATCTGAATGATTCTGATCTGGCTTGAATGATCTGAGTGGACCAGGTCCATATTTGGTCCTATCTGATCCTGTCCTGTCCTGTCCAACCCACTGGATGACAAGACTATCAGTACTGAATGTGAAATAAATGAAATGTAAGTAAGGTTGTATGGTTCAAGTAAAAATGTAGAAATGGATGAAATGAAACTGGGTGTGATGATCCACTTATCTTTTCTTCTTCGGATGACTTCTGCTTCTACATCTTCAAGGATAGAACCAGAGAAAAGAGCATGCTGATACAATTGACAGAACTGAAACCAAGATGCAAGGATCTGCTCAACTTGCCTTCTTTGATCTACTATCACTTCTATACCTTTGATAATAGAACCTGAGTTCAAGTGTGCAAGAATGGATTGAAAACTGGATCAGAATAGAAATTGGAGGGTGTAGGCAAGGCATCTGAAGGGACAGAATACAGAGGAGTTTGCTTGTCTGTGGAACAATTTTTGATAGAGGATGTCTTCTCCAAGTGGGGAGGTTGAACTCTGGGCTGTGACATATGCAGCAGTGGACATGGCATCAGTCCAGAAGAACTTCAGGAGTTTGGAATCCTCCAGCATGGAATTTGCAAGGGAGAAGAGCATTTGGTTCATCTGTTCCACTAGGCTGTTCTCTTGCATACTTGCAATACCCCTTGGCCTCAATGCACATTAGGCATGCAATGCCTCACCATCTTGTGGTGCAAGGCACCCTGCAGTTTTTGCATAATTAGCATGGAGTCAGGCATCAAAACCTGTCTGCTGCCTCATCTTCATCTTTTGCTTTCTTTAATGGTTACTTCCCACCGATCAGCAAGCATATGAGATCTGAGCCAATGATTTGAATCTTATCTTACAATGGGAAATGACCACCTCCACATTCTGACCTGCTCCTGACTTGATTGTGTTTGAGGCCAAAGTAGGGGATTCCAATGACTTCTGAGTTGACATGTTGTGCATTGGAAAGGGAGCTCAAGGGGGCCTTGATGCTTTGTTGACTTCCATCCTGCTTGGTGGTGAATTGATGGCTTGTGTAGCCTTGCAAGCCTGTGCCTTCCACATATTGGACACCCAATGTGCTTCCAACATCACCACAAGGAGGGTGGGCAGAAGCTGTTCTACCATCACACCAGTATCCTGGATGGCCTCCTCAAGTTTAACCTATGAGAGTAAGAACTGCAGACACGAAAGAAAGGAAAGGGTTACATACCAGCACCACATCCAATTCTTGACATTACATGTCCTGCTCTTTGTGCAGGATATCATTGTCATTGGGTTGGGTCTTTACTGTGACCCCAAGTCTTATCTGTGCATCAGTGGCATGTTTTTTAGTGGCAGCCTTGGTGGAATTGATAGTGGTGGGGGCATCATTGAATTTGAGGATAGAAACAAAGAGGGTGTTGAACATGGTGGATGAAGAGGTGGAGAGGAATGATGTGGCAAAGAGAAAGTAGAGTGAGAAGAAAACTCCCTGTTGACCAATCACATGTCACATCTCAGTGTTTGCCATAGTACTGTCCTGATCCAGCCATTGTCTCAGCCTGGCCCCAACCATCCCTGTTTTTAGTTGTGTGAATAACTGATATCAAGTCATGACCTGCATTAGGTCAGCCAAGCTGTGCTGACTGGGGACAGTTAGTCTCTATGTAAGTCTTCCATGGATGTAGGAGACTGGTGTCCCCTACTGTGCAAAAGTCCATATTTCTAATTCTCTTGTTACCCCTATAGTGCAGGTACCATTCCCAAGCAAGTCAAAAGCCAACCTAAGCATCATTCATCCAACCTGTCCCATCTGTCCAACCCAAGTTTCCCAGATCCAAGTCAGTAAGTCCAGCTTCTTTCTTTTGTATCAGTTTTTGTTTCAATTGATCATGAGTTCACCTGAGTCCATCACACTTAGTAATTCTCTCTCATTTGTACCACATACCATCATCATTGTCATGTCATGTTGTTACTGTACCTTACTTACTTCACTGATCTAATATGTACAAAGTCTCAGGTTTTCCCAGACTATAAACTTTGTGTCTCAGACTTCAGTCCACATTGAATTCCACTTCTCTTGATCACAAGTCCTGTATTGAAATCATCAATTCCACCACAACCCAAGCCAGTTGAGTCAAGTCAAGCACTCCAACCTGAACCTAGAAAGTCAGACTCTTAGCCCTACTGAACAGTGAGGTCTGGACTCATGTTTTCTAGCTCTACAGTGTGTGGTTATTAGTCTATTACCTTCTCTTAGTCCATTGGGTCTCTTTTGGGTCAAGTAAACCCACTTGCAACCCATATTTACACCATTAGAAAATCCATTCTGGGCTTCCTAGCTACTTTACAGTATATTGTGGGAACATCAGATTCATTGATGGATGGATGTGTACAAATTGAAACTGGGGACAAAAGCAGCACAGATTCAGGTGAAAGCATTCAGTTTCACCAAGTATAAGTCTCACTGATGTATTTCAAAATCTGTTACATCAGTATTTAATAAATAGGCATTATTTTTTTCTCACTTAAATTTTTTTAAATTGACAATTGCTCTTGTAGATATTATCTGCTCATCAAATGCATCATTTTTACAAGAGGAAAAAAAATTGGATTTTTTTCAAAGAGTGAGTAATATTTGCACACAAGTAGCAGTGGGTAAGCGATTCACACCATAGCTCCACAACTGTGTTGAGTTGACCCAGACTCAACTCCACCTATTCAGAATAAGTGGAGCAGCATGACTGATCCTATAATGTCATTCTGACATCATCAACCTTGTTCTAGCTATATCACATACAAGTACATACATGTTTTTGAATGTATTTAAAGGCAATAAGTGCTGTGATGTAATTAATAATGAGATTCATTTTCCCTTGAGATCAAGCTTCTAAGAAGCTCACAAGAGTTGATCTCATCCATTTTGACTATCCCAAACTTGGTCACAAGAACTTTCCTCTCTACATGTATCTCCATGAGTATCCTCAACTTACCACTCTCTTCTCTGCCCTGCATAGCAGGAGTACCCTTGTACCCTCCTGTTAGATTATGAGCCCTACCTAGACATAGTGGGCAAGCAGGCTATATCTTTTGGAAAATTTCATCATGCCTCCTACTCCTGCCTCACAAAGAGACAGAGTTCTTGTTTATGGGTTCTTTGATGCTCTTTCCATTCTCATTGCATGCTTTAACATCACTTTCAGACAAGGCTACAGGATAACTGACAGGCTTTATGAATTTTGATGGAGAAATATCACTCACCTCCTAACAGATTCCACTAATGATGATCACTAGTCTCTATTCTACACTGCCATGTTTGAAGGTGAGGTTACAATCTTCAGTTGTAGCTTTCATAGAATGGAACTAGAACCCATTGGTGAGGGGGGCTAATCTTCTACCTAGTCAAGGATATTTACTTCCTGATTTTGGAAATTCCAAGCCTTTAATTAATCAGCAAGAAAACCCAGAAATACCTCCTGAAAATCCACATACATCTAGTGGTTCAAATCTTCCAAGATCTCAAAATTCCAATTCCAATCCACTGCATCATTCACTCATTCTCCTATAATCTCCATTCTCATTCTAGTTCAGGCCATACAAAATGTCTTAGCAGAGCAAGCTCACACCTTACATCAACAACCAGAGTTGCTGGGATTAATGCCTCAAGATCCTCCAAGACTTGAGTCACCTCCTTCACAACAATGATCTATCCCTCCTACACCTGCTTCAACACTTGCTCTTGAAGAAGACCTTTTTGATGGACCTGATTACAAAAGAAGATTCTGAAACTTCCTTACTTTGGAAAGTTTTCCAGAAGAGCTTAAGATAAGGCTTATCAACTGGGACCTTGCTGTGAGAAGAGGGAGGTACTTCCATCAATACTTGCAGATTAATTTCCATTTTGAGAAAAGTTGCCTGCTTCTCAGACTTGATATTTCCTGAAGTTTTGCTTTTTGCTCCCTGTACCTGGTGTACTATCCTTTTGGAAAGAGGACAAGTCCACTGCTGTGATTTCAAAAAGACCCTGATTGCAAGGAGATTTACAAAAGATTCCCTTCATTTACTCATTACCAAACCATTTTATCAAGTGGTTGAGACCAGTGACATTACAGAGGTACATTCAGGTGTACTAAAGAAGGTGCCTTGCACTTGGTGCAACCATCACTTTCTGAGAGGCGAAGCTCATATCTGCACTGGAAATGAGATTCAAATTGTCCAAAGAAGGGGCTCTCAGGATCCCCCTTCATCTTCATCCCAGAACACCTCTTCTGACACCTTGATCAGCAATACCTTATACCTGGTTGCTATGCTGAACTTCCTCTTCTACATTCATCATCTTTCGATCCTCTTCCAATTTCACCATATTTGCCCAGACATTTCCAACTTCCAACTGGAATCAACTCCAGTCCTTCTCTGTCTCCATCTCATGGATAATGGAGTCTCTATGGATCCCAATCTGTGTCCATTTTTGGGTCTTCCAGGGCAGAACTGGACTGATCACAACAGGTTCCAGAATCTAATGTATTTGAGGCAATGACAATGGGCAGAGGTTGAAGAAGAAAACATCCTGAAAATGGAAGAAGAATGGGTTCAGCCAGATTCAAACCAGCAGTGCTTCCTTCAACAATATTACTGAATCAATCAACTGAAACAAGTTGAATATCGAGTTCCTCTGACCCTGGTAGAGCTTCCACTTCACCTCCACACAGACTACATCAGTTTTAAAGTTTGGCACAGGGTGGACTACCTGATGATCCCATATCTGAAGGTCTTTTCACTTTCAAATTCCTACATTCACCCACAGATGGTCAACTTCCTGACTCTGAGGCTGGTTTATTCAGTCAAACTCCAATGGATCAAGACCAGGTGGATGTTGAAAAACTGAGAAGGGACCAACAGTTGGGCATACAATGAGAAACCTCTGGCAGATATCTATGAAGGTGCTGGTTGGGCATCCCTGGTTCAAACTTATCATGAAACCTGTCATATCCGAGCTCACTTGTTTGGGTTTGAGGTGGTTCAAAGGAATCATTGCAACCCCAGTCATAACAAGCTTCTTTTCCAATCTCTTTGTTCTAACATGGAGGTAGAAAATGATGACTGGAGAATGAATGGAGAAGATGAAGAAATCCCTTCATAGGAGATGATGCAGGTAATCATGTACCATTGACATTGCCTTTATTGACAGTCTATTTCCTCTTCCAGGGGCCTTATGGCCATTCAAAGACATATAATCTATGGTACTGATGAAGAGTGTCAGCAGATATATCAAGGCTTTGCAGAGGCGGCCCTGGAGAAACATCTTGGAAGATATTATAGATGATTATGATAAAGAAGAGCTGCAATCATTGGAGAAGAAAATGTAGGTGTCTCAGGATGGTTTAATGACAATTCTTCCTTTTGCACAGATGTTCCTCCCTCCTTGCCTTTCCCTTCATCCCTATCTTCTTTTGCTTACTCTTTTAACTTCGATGAGCCATTTAGAAGCTTTCTTGAACTATCAGTCTACTTCCCTCAAGTCCTTTCTATTCCTTGTGTTGCCTGTTCAGTTCACAATGTTTCAATTTGATCTGGAATTCTCTGCAATGATGTATTGCCAAACCCACATTTCTTTATGAAGACATACTATACATGTTTCAAAGCAATAACATTAAGACTGATGCCAAAATGATATCATGTCATAAAAACATATAGTCACATAAATCAAACAAGATACAAGAAACTAAGAACAAAGAAATAGGAAATGAGGAGAGATCAAGATCTGAAGTGGAAAAGAAGAAGAAAGACAATCTTTTGAGAAGTTGAAGAGCACCTACTCTCTCCACATAATGCAACTCAGTAATTCAAAACATTGAATCTAACTGAAAATAAACTACATATGGAAATAGCAGACCAATTCAGGGAATCAGGAAAATCAGTTAACTCTGATTGAAGATCTAATGACAGAAGACCAGACTTTTAGGCTATTTTATTCATTACATGTTTGATGACATCTTTGATCAATGTTTTACTGACATTGTTCTTCTTAGCTGAAATCAAAATGGCTCAACTTCCCACTGATTCTACAACTCTTTGAACTGATGGAACACTTTTGGGTCGTATTCCTGTCCCAACCAGTCACATTAACTACCCAGAATGGAGAAAAAGGATGAAGAACTTTCTTAAGGCTTACAACCTTCGGGAACTTGCTGATGGAACATGCACTTGGGTCAGCACTGTAGTAGAGCAAACTGGTGTTTGCTTGATGATAGAGTCTATGGGAGTCTGTAGACACCAAAATTGCTGCAAGACTCTCAACCTATGACATACACAATGTCATTGGAGGTACTGGAGCTGATGTCAATGACATCACTAATTTCGAGACCCATGATACCTGGATTGCTCTTCAGAATCTTTATCAAGCATTAGGAATATCAGAACAGGTCAGCCTTCAAACTAGTCTTGACAATGTCAAGATCAGAACAGACAGTGTTGAACAATTTACCAAGGACATGAATCATGTCTGAACTCTCTTCAATAAGCTTGAACTTGCAGGAGATAATCAAGCTGAATCTGCTTGAGCCATGCACTGCATGGTTCGACTATCAAAACACCTCAATCTTCTTGTGTCAAACCTGACACAATTTATCAATATTTGAAATCTAACCCAAGATCATGTCC